>JAPYYT010005040.1:0-11208 GCA_030522565.1 Ceratosolen corneri | reverse complement strand
ATTAAAGTTTTTTACAAAAATTTTCAACCCTTACGTTATTTGAAAACATTTTTTGTAAATTTATTTTTATTTATTTAAGAGTAAGGCTTTTTAAGAAAGGAAATTTATATATTCTAATTTGAAAAAAATTTTCTAAAATAAAATGTTTTTTTTTAATTAATATTTAAATTTTATTTATAATTCAACAATATCTTCTTCTATATATTGACATACAGTATATAAAATATATAAATAAAAAATATATTAATATAAATTAAATTATTGTATATTAACAAAGCACAATTGATAATCTCTATAATGCGTTTTACAAAACATTTTTTTTAATTCTATTTTTAATAATTTAAGTCTATATCTATCGTTCAAGTTATAAGGAATAGTATTTTAGGCCATAAACTTTAACAAAGTATATGCAATAAAGTGTGACATTCATAATTATATCAGAAGAATGCATCACTTTAAAAATATATTTGCACTAATTAATTATAAATAATATACTTTAATAAAAAATTAAAACAACTAGAATTTGATAAACCATCCTTCAAATGTGATGTGTAAAATTAAAATTGTCATAAATTATTATTCTTATAATTTTTTTAATCAATAACGTAGGAAAAGTTCAGCATATATTTAATATTGTTAAATTTCGTTTTATTTCGTAAAAATCATTTTCTTACGACATACTTACTATTATAACAAAGCATATTTATTTGATTTATTTAGTGATTGTTTTGCAAAGAAATTTCAGTCTCATGCATACCGACTCACCCGCAAATGCACATGCGCGTGCCCGGACACATACACATGTATAATAATTTTTTATCCATAATTGACAATGTTGTTTATGTTATTTATGCGGTTTCATTATTTTTTATTTATGCTATTATCAGCAACCTATAGAGTCTCAAGATCTTCTCAATTTCTTATAATACTTAATTATTTTGTCGTTAATAAAGGAGCTAATCATAATAAATCGCAATAATGAAATTAGGTGAATATAAAATTTACCATTAAGCACGAGCACGGCCATTCCCAAAACCAGTTTTGCGCTAATTCATTTACTAATTGCTGCCTCGTGTGTACGTGTACGTACGAATTATGGAAGGCGTTTTTCAGAGTCGATACATAGTATTTGCAGCGAATGTTGGCTCGCGTGTCGGCGGAGCTATTAGATTTTCCGTGAAGCACGCGGGGGCGGTCGCGTTCGTAGCTCTGCTGCGACAGCAACAGGTGTTTGCTAATCCACGAAGTGGAAGAGCGTAGAAGGAGAGACGAGAGAAAAGTGAAAAGAAGTGGCGAGACGTTTCCTGCGAGTTTTCAGTCAAATTGTACGGTTGCTGGGGTAATGAATTGCGTTTATAATTGCGATAAGTCGTTGCAATGTTGCACGCGACTGCATACGCGGACGTAATGTTCGCGAGTCGCACTTTTGTATGAGAAGTTTGTTTGTTTGCTACTACCCATTGTGTTGCGAGTTTAAATTTAGACGCGTATTTTTTAGGAAGCTTCAGTATTAATGATTAAAAGTGTTGAATTCAGCCAAACTTTTGGTATTTAAATTTAGATAATTTCGCGAGATCGTATTACAAAATTTGTCTTTCGAGTGCATTTAATTTTGTATTGTTTTATCGGCTCCATTTGATTTTTGCGACTAAATTATAAATAATAACCAAATTTTATAAATTTATAAGCTTTAAACCCAGATCGTTGACAATGAGTATATGAATTTTATTTATCGATTTACCAAAATTTTCCACATGCATGCTATTTAATCTTTTACTTTTACAAATACATCATTAATATCAATAAATTTTTTCTTATTAGAGAAAATCATTTTTTATTAAAACTATTTCATCAAATACTTGCATAGTTTTGCTAATGATTGAATTGAACCTTGCATTTATTAATCAAGACTGCAGCAAAAGCAGCAGCAGTAGTCCAATTTTAGTGATAGTTATTGCCAATTGTAATTTAATATGTATTTTTATGTTAATTCGTAGGGAATGACGAATTCGCGCCAAATTACTTCATCATTATTTAAATATAAAATATTCTTTAGCACATTACAAAAAGCAAGCTGTGTAACTGTTAAAGGACATAATACAACCATTATAAAATATAAATTATACTATTAATTTGCCACATTTTTGGGTGGCAAGTTTTTGTCTGCATTAAAGATAACTTTATAAATATATTAATAACGGTAGTTAGGTTAGGTTCTTGGTCTAGTTAAATACGAAGAGATACTGCAATGACTATCTTAGTGAATTAATTATATCCATTTTAACAACCAAGTTTAATTAAAGTGTGAAAATACTTGACAATAAATAATATATATATATATATAAACAATAATGAACAATAATGAAGATTTAAAGAAAATAAAATTTTCACATATGCATGTATATTTTCATGTACGTGATTATCGAGTGCATGTATTCGTATACGAGTACTTTCCGGTATATGTCAATTATTGTTTAGAAAATTATTTTTATTATATAATTGTTTTATATAAAAACTATTTAAAATTGAGTACGAAAACTTTTTACCTAATGAACTTTAACGCGATAATAGTATTCTTGTGATAATTATAATGAAAATAACTTTGTATACAATTTTTAATTTTCTTTAATATTTACTATAGTATAATCAAGAAAATGACAATAATGCAACTCATTTGTAATATAATTTTCGTTAATTATTTCCTTACATAATAATAATAAAGTGTTCTGTAAACCAATGCTTCAATATTATTTAAACAAAATCATAATTTTTTATTGTTTTATTGTATTTTATTATACTGTCAAGAACATACTAATATTCATATAAATATAAATAATATCTAGCAGTATGTTTACAAGAGTGGATAAATTTGCAATAGTGTTTCATGAGTGGAACAAACCCTTAAATTATTATGTTTTTGTCTTAAATACTATATACATACTTTGTTTTTAATTTATTAAATTAAATTATAAATTATTATGAATATTTAAACATATTATGATTGAATATAATATTTAAAGTATTTTTAAAGATTTTGACTAATTTCATTAAATTTATTAATTGTTTTACACATATGATTTTATTGAATTCATTCATTTTAGTAACTTTTATTTCATCACTGATTACAAGATGGAATATTTCACTCTGACTAATTGAATTTTGACTTGGAAGATATATCGATGAATTATAAAATTGATCATTGATTGTGCAAAAAAAGTTATAATAAATTTATGAGAATTTTTTATATATTTGAAAAGATTTTAGAAAAAAATGAACAACTGTAAAGCAGAACTTTATTCATATAGAAATATTAGTTTATAAATGTTTATAAATTATTATTAATTTTAACGATCATTAACATAAACTCATATATTATGTTAAGATAATTATTTAAAAATTAATTTCAATTAAGTAAATAATTTTTTCTTAATGAAAAAATGAATTCATAAAAATAATGTATTCAATAAGTTCTTCAAAATATGAATTATAAATAAAATTTAAATAGAAGAGTGAATATATGAGCTGTAATAGTTGAAAAAATAGAGAAAAAATTTAAATATTAAGTTGATCAATTTCCGACGTAATATGTCGTAAAGTAATTTGAAATGCATTAGAGCATAAAAAATACTAAGAATTAAATTATATTTGACAAAATTAATATCTAAAAAATTTAACAAAATGTGAAATGAAGTATCACTAAATGACGATTTAATGTAAAAATACTTATAAAATGTCTGTCTATTGTATCTTTTTATTTTTGTATTTATCGCAAACCAATCCAAAGTATATAATTGCATAATAAAAATAATCAAAAAATCAGGCGATCCATCTGTATACACAGATAGAAAACATAATTGGAAACAAATTGATTCTGCATTAAAAATATTAACAAAAATTAATCAGCATTCCAAAACCTAAAAAAATAAACATCATTAAAAAATATTTTTGAATTCATTAAAATTTCAGAAAAAAACAATTATATCTAGAATAAATATAGAACAAGGTAAATATATACAAAATAAATATTTAAAATAAATAAAATATAAAATAAAACATTTCTTTAAGAGATAAAAATATAGTATTTTCATTTATTATAAAACAATTATAAACTTTGTATTGGAAAAATATCTAAAATTATAAATTTTTACTTTACACTATATAGAAAAATGTAGTAATTATGAATATGAATAGTTATTGTCTGATAAGAAACGATAGTAAAATAATACATTTACTTAGATTCAATTAGTTTAATCAATTGAAAATTAAATAAAAAATTAAATAAAATTAGAAATATAATTAGTTAAATTTAATGTGTTATTTATATATTTATGTTCAAAGTCAAGCTAATCAATAAAATATATAATATTTATATGTAAACAATTTCATTCTTTTATATTTTCATTTAAAACTTAAGTGATTGATATAAAATTTTGAAATTTTGAAGAGTAATCTACGCATTATTTTTGAGATATAAATATATTTAAGATTAAAAATTTTATTTGATTCATTAGATTAAAATATATTTATTTATTGTTGAGTAAATCAATTTCATTATGCTAGAATTCGAACTAAATCTAATATATGGAAACTTACTTAAGATATAAGTGGATAATAATAGATACAAACCTTTGAGTTTTATGATTATTAATTCAATAATAAGCAGTATACAAGGTAGAGTTTTTTTAAATAGAATACATTGTGTGCTAATATAAGCAGCTCGTTAAATGTAATAATGTATATAAAATTCGAATTAAAAGTGGGGATGTTTCATAGGGATGTTAATGAGAAGAAAAAGAACCTAAAATAATTAAAAAATATCGATGTATATGCTTACTAATTCAATAAAACTACGGATCGAAAAAATGAACTACTACTATTTTATAATTAATAATGGAAGGATTATAAAGTTTTGATAAATGTTTTTTTATAATGATTTGTTTTATAAATTATTGAAAATTTTAATTTAACAATTTCACTAATTAATGATATTACTAATATAAAAAATTACTCGTATATCCATGTAACTTAATAATTATTCAAAAATGGTTAAAATAAATTTTAAACATTTAATCTTCATATGCAAGAGTGTCATACATTAATGATAAATATTATAATTTATCTAAATCAAGTTGAAAAATAATGTATATAATCTTATAAATAAATTTAGAGAATAATAGGATATTATGTCGGAAAGTAAGTTAGAACAGAAGATATTAAATAAAACTATTAAAAATAGAAAATAATGTACTAAGAAGTAAATCGATTATTAATAATCTGAACAGTAATATTTAATATTTAGATATCATTACATGTTCGAAGCAGTTTAATAAATTTGTTTATGATGTCTTAAGTTTGTTTACAGTCAGTTGCTTATATTTTGTATATAATATATATAAATAAGAATATTTTTAAATTATAATATGGCAGAACTCACCAACTCTAGTTATTTAAACGAATTTATCACGATCCAGACCCAAGTGACCTAATTTAGATTCATTTTTTTGTTTAAATATTTCATATAATTAAATATATAAGTTGATAAATTAAGGTTTCATTTTATAAATAATTTTAAAATATAAGATCATACCCTGAACTCTTAGGAATTAAAAATGAGAGATGAAATCACAAATAAATTTTTTTCAGTCACATTTTAAACAATTATAGTTTTGAACAATAAATAAGCATTCAATTTATATAAATTAATTCACATAAGAAATCGAATACTTATTATATAAATTGAATTTGATTTAAGCAATTTACATTTTAAAGAATTATAATTTTTAAGAATAAATAAACTTTCAATTTATATAAATTAATTTACTTAGAAAATAGAATATTTAATATATAAATTTCATTTGAATTCAATAATTTATATAATTAATTTATGTATAAATTACTATAGTTAATATCTTATATAAATACAAAACATAATATTATTAAATATAATAGAATTTAATTTTGCAAATTCAGTAATACAATATTTACTTTTTATTTTGATATTGACTAGCATAATTATCATTATACCACACATTATATGAGAATACAAGCGTGAAAATTTGATTACAATATTATATGAATGTATTTATACAAAGAACAATACCAAAATTTGAATCAACTATATATAATATATAATATATAATATATATGTATACATATACTATAACATTAAACAATAATTGAGAATAATTAAGCATAATATTAATGAATTTAATTAACGCAAATAAGTAATCTGGATGTTTTCCGAAGACATGTATATATATACATACATATACTATAACATTAAATAATAATTGAGAATAATTAAGAATAATACTAATGAATTTAATAAACGCAAATAAGCAATCTGGATGTTTCCCGAAGACACGGACTTGAGTTTTGTATTTGAAAAACGTATGACTGTTTGGCACGACAATTAGCACTTTTTTACTTGACTCAAAAACTTTATTACAACAGCTAATAAAAGAAATCTTTTTAAATTCTGGTTCAATTTTTACAAATATGATAATGATATGATTTTTTTTATTATGATATGCTGTTTTATCCATATATGAATAATATATCTCTTTTATATCTCTTTTGCAGCTATAGTTATATAATTAATATATTTTTTATTTTATACATCAAAAATAAAAGTTACAATAAAAAATATTTTATAATTCCATCTGCTTTTTAAATTTAATTTATTTTTGAAAAAGTCTATGTACAATAGCATTTAACGCATAAATTAGTTATTGATTAAGATTTTACAATGTAAATTTAATTGTGTAATTTTATATTGTAAAAAAAACGGTATAATTAAAAATTTTAAATATAATTCTTTTTACACAATTACGCATGTTTGAAGAAGGGTTCTATTGAAATAAAATTGTTTCTTTTTTATAGAAATAAATTATTTTAAATTCAGTTGTAATTTAATTTTACAAAGACAGTTTAATGATTAATTATTTTGATACAAAAGGCTATTGTATTTAAGACATAACGATTAAAATTGAAAATCAGATGATAAATAAAAAACCAATAAATTATGAAACATTAAGTGAAAAATAGAAAAAGAATATTTTGTTTAAAATTTATCGGTTAATATATAAAAGATTATATGTATTAAATTTATATCTATTTTTAATTCACTTTTCCATCAATTGGTAATAGTTAATAATACTGTTGATTGATTGGGAAGTAAATATGTATGTATATATTATATTGGTTATTCATTCGACGAATAATGTAACATTTTAATTTTTATTTTGACCTAAAATATAGCAAGTTCCATAAAGTACAAACAAGTAATAAAAACATATATTATACTTGTTTTTTGAAAAGTCATCATTCCACTTTAATAATTTAAACATTGAAATATACTTCGTTAAATATACGCTAACGTTAAACATAAAGTCTACTAAATAATATTTCCATCCGAATAAGAATAACCGCATTAAAATATTTTATTATTCACGCAGGCAATAAATTAAAAAAACTAAAAAGCAAAAACAAACATATCAATTTATCTGCTAAAATTTAACGATCCCAAAGGCCACTCTTGCATCGTTACTTCCCAATCATTGTGGCGTCGACCTCAACTATTTTTAAAGCACAAGCTGCCTCCAACTCTTAAACTCGAGAATCACTCTCATGAGCCCGGCACATAGAGCGACTCCACCGATCAAATGTCCGAGTGAAAATCCAGCTTCGACACATCGACAGAGAAAAATACGACTCCAAGCTAACGTAAGAAGAAACCACAAGACATACATGTTGCAGGCACTAGCAGAACCGAAGCACTCGCGACTTGCCGCAATGGCGTATCCTCGCAAACAGACTCGTGACTCTTACATGTCACTTTTTACAAGCCCGTGATTGCTGCCACCGGTTCTACGCCCTCGGCTCTGCCAATATCAACAGCGTGAAGATGGCCGCCAGGAGCGCCAAGGGTGGCGGGACCCGGCAGCCGTCGGCCGACGCATTACCTCGGGGTTGGAGTGTCGAGCCGCTCTCCCTCAGCGAACCCTGGTAAACGTGGTTCAACCGGTTGCTGTGCTCCCGTTCATCCGTCTCGTACTCGTTGCCGCTTGACCCGCCGCCGTACTCGTGCTTCCGCTCCTGCAGTGCAATTTCTGTAACGGCAAGAATTTTTTCAAGGGTCAGCGTCTTCTCGACTGTCGATCGGTCGCGGATTTGCGGACTATAGGATGTGCGAACGGGACTTATTCTAACATAAGCTCGTCACTGCTGCCTTTAATGGCGCGTAAATGGCCGTGGTTCTCGGCAGTGGTGAGGATTTTTTCGATTCTTAGCGAGCATTTGTATAGTATTAGTCGATTCCGATCCGTGCAATCTCAGTGCTTTCTTGCCTCTGAGGGTACATAAACGGTAATTAGCTTTAATTAACTTCCTCCTCCATGTTTATTCTCAATACTTTCCGACTTTTGAAGCAATTTCAATTAACGTTAAAATACTTTAAGTACCACCCCACTGGCTATGCTTTTCTCAAAACGATACTTTGGTCAAATGTGTAATGACGATGAATCATGCTCGAGCCACTCAGCATTCTTGCATCAGTTGGCTGCTTTAAATCGGTGCACAGCTGGAATATACAGTAACTATAATATATGATAGAAAAAGAATGTATATTACTGTTAGCATATTAAATAATGGGAAGAGAGAGGAAGGGACTTTATTTAACTGTAACATGTAACTGCAGTGCATCTTATTACCGGAATTCGTCGAACTTGAGCGAAACAATTTACTTGAGTACATTTCTGTATATCAGTCCAGATCTATACCAATACATGTCCATTATATAAAACGTGAAATTTACAACAGTTTTTATACGTGTTCATCCGTGAAATTTTGTTACTTTTACGCGAATATTTATGCGAACTTTATAAATTGAATTTTATCATACACGTGTGTGCGTGTACGTTGCTCTTATTATAATGCATTAATTATGAAGCTCAATACGGACGGGAATTAACAATCATGAATTACTTAGTAATAGTCCTAACATTATAGCTTATTGGGTTATAAGTGCTCTTCGGTACAATTTTTTTATAGAAAGTATAATCTGTTGAAATTGAATTTACTCAAATTTTCAATGGTGCTTGTATTTATAATGAATCATTGAACATATTTATTAGCTTCAATTATTTTATATCAATTTTTAATTGATACTTAAAATTAATGTATTATAATTGATTTTTTTATAAAGACTTCCTTTAAAAATATAAAACGAAGAGGAAATTAGACTATTGCAAATATTTCGAGATACAAGGTATAATTTACATATTATATATATAATAATAAGAAATTGCGTGCTAATTAGTTGAACGTCTTCTTTGAGTTTAAGATATATTTTATCTTGATTTTTAACAACAATAATGACAGTCATTATGATATTAAAAAATAACAATAATAATAATAATAGACAACAGCAATAATCACCGTTCTTTATCAATAATCATTATTATCTACAGTTTTACAAAAACTAATATACTGTATGTTCTAGTTTTTATCGAAATATAAGTTAATTTCTTGCTTTGAGAAAGAAGTTCCAATTTGTGTTACAGTTCTTTTTCAGAAGTAGTTCGTTATCAACTTCCGTTACAATAATTTTCCGTATCCTTCAACCAGGCCAAAAGTACAATCATCTCAATCTCTTAGCTACCGCACAATTACTAAAAACGTCACAAACAAGATATGAAACGAACAACAGGGCACGAAAAAATAGAAACGCGATGGTCGTATATATGAAAGAATATAAAAAAAGAGTGTCAACGAGAAAAATAAGGACAAAGCTATCAAAAATAGATAGGCAAAGGAAAAGAGAAATGGAGAAGTACGGAAGGAAGGAGGGAGGGGTCGAGAAGAGCGTGGTTAGATGATAAGCCGAAGGAAATACGTAGCAGAAAAAGAAGTAGGGGCAGTGAGGCGCTAGAAAAGTCAGTGAAACAATATCTGGCGCGTATTAGTTATCGTTTATCAGAACCCTCCAAGTGGCGGCGAACCGAAAACGGCTACACGTAGGCTCGCACACATGCAAGTTGAAAGTGAGGGCGCAGGAGTAGCCACTATGGCGAAAATTGGGTGAGACATCTGTTGCCAGACATAATCGATAAAAGTACACCAAGTATTATCAGAGCTAAACTCCTACTATTTGAAGCCTGACCTCTTCCTCCATACGTACAGCCCGGGTCTTATCCCCATCGGGGTTTGTGCTTTCTGCTCTTTACCCTTTCGCGTATCCAGTCCAAGGAAAAACTGCTTTATGCTGCCGTGGCGCGTAATTACCGGGTACGGAAAGGTTCGGTCAGCGTTAACAATTGTGCTGATTTTCCGACGAGCTGCCACTAGTTAGGAGCGTTATTTGATTCGGGATAAAGAGTGCGAGAACATTTAAGTTCTTAATGAAGACGAAAATTGTAATTTGATATAAGTCTTTTGTTCCGTGTAATACGGCTGTTTATTGCTTTGATTAATATTTATATTGTAACGATCATTTTCAGATAGTCGGACGTTTTATATTTCGACCGTCGATCGTTATTGTTACATTGCTTTTGAATACAACTCAACTGTATGTGGAGAAGAGGGCACTCCATGTTTTTCTATCATACGTCACCGTAATATTTCCCTCAGAATTTTTAATAGCTATCATAACATCTGCGTGATAAAATTAAATTTATAACGCCAAATAAGTGTATAATTAAAAATTATTGGTTATTACATACTTTTTATTAATGTTACTAATACATATTTATTCGCCTTTAATATAGGCAGCGTTATTTTGTTTCATAAATATACTAAACTGATTGATTATCAAAAATGCATAAAAACAATATTTTTCGATATAAAAAGAGTATGAAACGCTATTTATTTATATTTCAATTGTATGTAAACAATATATCAGTATTCAATTAGTAATAAATTTGAGCTGTTGACAATAGTTCTTATTAATGAAAATCTAAAATACTGTTGAATAAACAATAACATTTATATTTAACATTCATGAAAAAAGTCAGTATTGAGCAACAAATTGTCAGTTACATTTACTACCGGTCAATATAATCATCAACTAATTAAAACCGTTTTTTAATTAATTAAAATTATCTGGATCTATTTAGGATGTAAAAAGCTGGTAATATTTTTTTTTATAAATATCATAGTTGAATATAACCGTTTGATACAAAACTAAAGTTTAATTCTTATATTTTATAT
>JAPYYT010005035.1:0-20604 GCA_030522565.1 Ceratosolen corneri | reverse complement strand
CCACCCCCTCTCTTACCGAGCCGACTTGTTTTTCACTTTGCGGCGCTTATCGATTCCCCTGCCCCGAGAGCGGAGGCTGCAATCTGCCGGTCCCTTTTCGAATTTTCCCTCTGGCCGGCAGCCGCCCCCTCCTCCCCCTACACCCGCGCGCCACCACCTCTCCCTAATGAACTATCCTCGACTCCGGCGCCCCTTCACTGCACTCTCAACAATAAGACTCCTTCTTACAGAATGGAGTGAACGCTTATCACTCGCGGGGCGCATTGATGTCGAAAATGAATAGCTTGTACAGAGGCATGCAAAGCGCAGTGCCCCACGCGACCTCGGCCTGGGGACAATTCTGCAGCCTCCCGTTCTGTAAGTATCACTGGGATCGAGCCCCAACGACCTTATGTCCCCGGTTGACCAAACGCGTGGGCCCGAGGCTCATTCGGCCGTCCTTGACGAGAGTCCCTCGATCATTGCTCACCTCGGCCGAGCCCCATTCGGACTCTTTTTTTTATTAATGCACTTGGTTTCGCGGCAATTGTCAAGCGCGTCAAATTGTCTAGCCTGCATAAATCTCTAGCACAACAACTCATTGTCTAATAGTCTCGGTGTGCTCCTTCGGTGCTTTTTCTCTCCCGTCGTCTAGCGACTCTCCCTGTCGGCTTGCTGCGGTGGTATTTGCCGCAACAGTCTCGGGCAACAATCGGGATTGGAAGAATGGAAGAAAGAACGAAACGAGCAGGGAATAGAAGGAGAGTAAAGTGCCCACCATTCGCGTCTTATTAACCTTCCCCCCGCCCCCCTAAGAATGTAGTAGGCAAAATTTGATGAAGCATCTCTTGAACGAACCGCATTCTATTATTTATTTATTTGTAAAGCCACGAGCCAAAGCGCCATGATGCGCAACAACAGACACATGGTCTTCCTACAGGAGCAGCAGAGCCAACAGAGCCAGCACTGCGGCTATCAGGAGGAGATGCAGATGTCCTATGAGGCCAAAATACAGGACGACCTCGCTCGTCGCCTGCATTCGGCCTACGCTCAGGAGAATCAGCAGGTACATTATTGTCCCTATTATCGCCTGATTTTTTAACTGACGATCATGTTGGCGGACCGGCGCCCTATATATCCGTAGATATCCGCGTGCATCTATGAGCCAAGATTCTACGCAAGACCTAACGTCACTATGTTGTCAGTCAAAAAACACATTGTCGTCGTTGTTGCCGTTGCCGTTGTCGTTGTCGTCCTCGTCGTCGTTGTCGTTGTCGTCGTCGTTGTCGTTGCCGTTGTCGTGCGAACGATGTCGGGAATGCCGAGAGATGCCGTGCTAATAAGAAAGATTTGACATACAAGGGAATCGCAGCCCTCGATATTGTTGATAAATAGCGAGACTCGGCCGGTGGATTATCGCGCGAATGCAGTCAGAGTTTGAGAGTCTGAGGCTGAGCGCGAGGCAGTCGCAGTAGGCAGGCAGGTTTAAAAATATTGCCCATTGCATATAAGACTCGGTGTGTGTGTGCGGGTGTGCGTGCGTGTGTGTGTGTGCGGGTGTGTGCAGCAGTATTGATTTTCAACATCCTTAACACGGCTCGCACTGGCGAGATTCCGAGGGATCCCCGTGTGTGTAATTTTTGCGCTACTATGAGGAAGCTCTGCCTAGGAAAGGAAAGGCCGGGGTGAAAAAAATAGAAGTGAGAAAGACAGATTGGATTAAGAATGACCCACATTATCTTGTCAATGCATGTTTGTTTGCCAGTGTATGAGGAGTATCTCGTTAGACTTCTCTGTCGAGTATGATAATTTTTCATAGTGAGGCCGCGCTCGGAGCTTCTCGGTGCTCTAATGTATTCAACACTCGAAAAGATTTTCAATTTTCCATTTTAGTTGATATAAATCGTGAATACGTAAAGCGTACGTTGAATGACTGTCGGAGCACGGAGCATTAACCTTTCAAATAAACGGAGGCGAATGTTGAATTAACTCTTCCACTGCAACTTAATTATGAGAGTAAAAATCGCGCGCCTAGCTAAGGTTTTTGCCAACTTTTCGTTAAATTAGGCGACTGGTCGTTGACATATTGTGGTAATTACTTTCGAAAATATCTCTTTGCGGAAAAGTACGCCAAGCTCCCGCTACACGGAACAGTGGGATTCTGAACACTTTAATGAAAACTCGGTGATTCATGATTAAAGCATATTAAATTGCATTTTCAAAACTATAATCTAATGCTGTACGCATATCAACGCGTGCCCACACCCACGCGAAACCTGAACAATGTAAATGCGAGAGATTAAATTGTTTTAAATGTCCATAATTTTAGAGGAGTTAACTTTGCTTTCTTTTCCCCCCCCTCGTCTCTTTATGATAACGATTATTGTTATTATTGCTATTAAGACAGAGGAGTAGATTAAAATTTTCATAAATTCGACATTGACGCGTGCATTAGTTGCGACAGCTTAATTTATTAACATTATTGCTCATACAGAGGCAAACAGAAGTGATTCAAGTGTGATAAAGTGGTTCATAAATATTTTGCTCTATTATTTTAATAGGAGATACGGCGGCACCGAGTGCCAAAGTAAAATACGGCCTTTAAGATAAGCGCGCGCATTCTCCCGTATGGCTCTTGATCGTCGAGAATTAAATTCTTTATAATGTATATAACGCCGAAGTGATAGGTATCGGAATATATAATATCCCATTTATTCGTTCGATCGTGGCCAAATGGGGGGGGGGGGGGGGGGGGGGGGGGGGGGGGGGGGGGGGGGGGGGGGGGGGGGGGGGGGGGGGGGGGGGGGGGGGGAAGAGGGGGGGGGGGGGGGGGGGGGGGGGGGGGTAAGCCGCACTTTCCGCTTCAGCTTAAATTATTTGCGCACTATTTGGCTTTAAAGCTCATAAATTGAATGACTGGTGAGTACAGATAAATCCCCCGGTGATCGCGATAATAGGAAAATGAAAAGCCGCGTGAGGCCGCAACGCCAAACTACGCAATCCGCGTCGGTAAAAACGAGCACGGCAGCCAGCTCGGGAGGTCATCGCCCCACCCCAGTCCCCCGGCCGCCGGATGCCCGAGCATCCCCGATCCACCCCAGTCCGTAGATCTCCTCGTGAGCGCCACCCGTGAGCATGGAAACTCTCTTGTCCGCAGCCGTGTCAGGACCCCCAGGCCGCCCTCGCGAGCCGCTTCCAGCTCAAGAGTCCGGGGCTGCAGATGGCCCAGCTGCCGCTCGAGGAGCCGAAGGAGGGCCCCAGGTGGTCCAGCAGTCCACGGCCCTCCTCGGTCTCGAGCTCCTCCTGCACGACCGACGGACCCCAGGATCAGCAGCAGCAGCAGCATCAGCAGCATCAGCAGCAGCAGCAGCATCATCATCATCAGCAGCAGCAGCAGCAGCAGCAGCAGCACCAACAACAGCAACATCAGCAGCCGGAGCAGCAGCAACGGTCCCAGCGGCAGCAGCCCCTCCCGGGCTTCCAGCAGGCCTTCGGGTCCACCGAGATCGGAAGGTTCTCCCGCTCGGAGCTCTTCGCCAGCCTCGTCGAAGCCGCCAACGTGAGTAGCAGCAGCAGCACCGCTGACAAGCTCGAGGGCGACTCGCCCTCGCCCTCACCCGAGCTCGCAGATCCGGCCCAGCCGAGCTACGGGCCCACACCCCGTTGGCACAGCCCCTACGCCGGGGCCATTGGTAGCGAGATTTAGCCCCGGATCGCCGCCACGGGAACTCTTGGCAGGGGATCTCATCAATCCCTCTCTCAAGTTACCTGCAACCTCGTTGCCCTCTCCTCCAATCTCCGCTCAGCATTAGCTTCTCTCGGGGCTGCGTTTACAACAGCCCCGTCTTGTTAGCGTGCCCGGATCAGTTTCAGCAGAGTGTTTCTGTAAATTGAAGTGTGAACAAGCCAAGTGCGAACCCGCAGCTTATCGACTTGTTGGCAGATGGGCAACGCGCGCGCCATATTAAATATCCCGGAATGCCTGCTAATCAATTGCAGTTGGAGTTGGTAGGGAGCTGTCGGCGATCGAGTCCCCAGGGATAATAAAAAAATGGCGAGCAGGTGTAGTGTCCTCTTGGCCTTTGCTATTTTCCTCGGGCGATCGAGCGGCAGTGTCGTGACTTGGGAGACGTAAGGTCCGTTAAATGCCCTTAAATCCAAATCGATCATTGATTGGCGGGAGGTGCGATCGAGCGGGAGTGCAATTTTCATACGAATTTTATTAACGATTAAGTATTAATGCTTCCGGTATTTTGTAAATATTTAAATACGTAAAGCCCGGAGTTGGCGGGATGCCAAGTGCGCGGGGCAGGAGATGATGAGAAATATTATAGAAAAATAGTGCTTCGGCGTGTAGGCTATAAAGTAATTGGCATATAAAGTGTAGTTGTATAAGGATAGAAAGGTTTACGACGATGTAGTGCGTGCAGTATTGCATTATTATTATAATATTATCCGCATGTAATATAAATGAATATTGTAATCGGCAATATTATCGAGCACTCCCAATGAAAATTAACATTATTTACTTTAAAGTCTATGAATTGTTGAGCTGTGCAATTGATTTTTTCCGTCGCTAGACCCGCTCCTGAATTATGTGCCATATCGACCCTTTCAATCGAATTTGCCACGAAGCAAAGTGTTTGGGCTAACCTCCTTCTAGATCCTTCGATCGTTATTAACAAATTGAAGATTCATGGATTTTAGAATTTTACCTCATTTGGCCTCGATAGTGGTTACATGTAATCGATATGTAGAATGATATATGTTATTGAATGGATTATTAACAATTTTTCTTTTTTACGATAAAAAGAATCATGGGCGACAATCATGGCGGCATTCGTTGTTATTATTTGACTCGCGTAGAGTATTATTGGGAATGGCGAGTACCGTCGGTCGAGTGACGCGAATCATACGGATTCATTCCATTCGTTTTCATCAACATTCACCTTTTAGTCCTAGTCCGGGCTTATTATGATCTATACTTTACAGTCAATTTCACTTCAGCTTTTCCAGCACAGACTCGCCGAGTTTCGGTGCACGGATACACAAGCGAATATCTAAGCGCAGACTGAATAGAGGAAGAACGCTCCTATTAAGAATATTTATCTTTATTTGTCATAGATTAGAAAGCTTTTGTCCCCCCCCCCGGAACGACAACCAGCCACTCTTAAATAAATAAGATTAAGATCGGAAAAATTTTTAATTCAAGTACAAACTGTTGCAGTGGCTGCACAAACATTTACCCCAACATTACTCTCAACGTTAAGTTTTAACCGCGTTTTATTACTTTGATTTTGGATAGAGAGTGCTGTTCGTTTGGCATTATTACTCGAGGATAATGAGCATTAATCATCAATGACATATAATCTAACGGTTACATTGACTCGCTATCGATGGGATGCTGAGATGGGAGTTTTTCGAGAATATTTACGAATTCTCGTCCGCTTATTGATGAATTGGATGAACTGGAGCTCGTATGTGCGAAATGAGTCTAAATGACGTTGCTTCGTTTAAATCGATAGTCCTTAGGGTTGTAATAAAGCTGCGATAATAAACAATGGGATTGCCAAAGTAATAACAATCATTATTCGTAATGGAAGAGATGTTAAATAGAGCAAGGCTTGATGGTGCAAAATTTTCGTGAAATTCAAAAGACTCCTCTCTCAACTCTATAATTACAAATATACGAAATACGAATGAACGTTCAACGCTATTGTTGCTACGATTATTCAAAGTCAAAGAAAGTACTTAGGGCGAATGATTATTGCATTTTAAAGTGACGATATTCGTATGTACGAAATTGTAAATGTGCTCCTTTTCTTCTTCGCGGAAGAAAGTTCAACGGGTACAAAAAAAAAAACGAAAAAACATAGAAACAGATGAAAGAAGAAAAAGAACATAATTACGAACGAGCGCACGCAAAACGAAATGTCGAAGAGATACGAATATGAGCAACGGCGTCTTTATCAAATCGTTAACATTCCAATTGGTTATCAAAATTGTGCCTTCCGATGGACTGGACATATATTAATCAAGTATCAATTATTATGTTGATTATGATAAAAAAAAAAAAGGAAGGTGATGAGCATATTATTTATTAATGAAAAATTACTATACCACCGATATATCGTCGTTTTCGCCTTTTCACGACTATATAATTACAAAAGATAATTTCGAATTAACCGTATGACACAATTAATTATTAATTGTATGCATATTCCATTGAAGCTTAGTTACGTATTTACAATAGCTGAACAAGCCTTGATAAGGATACAAATCTCTCTCTCTCTCTCTCTCTCTCTCCCTCCCTCTCTCCCTCTCCCTCTCTTTCACTCTATATCCATTAATTGCTCATTATATAATCGACTCACTTTCATTATCCGCGTTATAATTTCTCGAACTAGACAATTGTTCATTTACCAGGAAGACGGGAAAATTTATATTAGAATAATTTATGCAGAAATTTTTATCAAGAAAGTAAAATAAGTACATAATTTATGTCTAGCAATCAGTATAAATAATGATGGAAACCTCCAATGTTCGTATAATTTAAGATTACATTTTCTAAGAGGTGCCTACGAAAATTTTACTCGATAAATTTTTCATTAATTATAACTTATTTCTCGTTTTATTTTTCTCAATAATTTTCTCTCCGAATAATTAACTTTAATCTGCGCTTTTAATCTTCCATTTTAATGTCTTCCTACAAACATTGATCATAGTTATACAATAGTATTTCATTTACCTTTCAACATTCATAATTCTCAAGTATTCCTTGACATCAAATGTTTTATCTAAGATTTTCTATTAATTTGTAGAACAAATTAAATGAGCGAAAATTTCCGGCGATTCCTCTTAATAAACACGAAAAAGAAAAAACCAACAACAAAAAACAAAAACAAAAACAAAAAAAAACAAACACAATGTTCTCAACGTAAAGCGTAAACATAAAGTTTAAAATCAAATGCAAATACATACAAAATACAGTTATTATTATAATCAAAATGATAATGAAACAAGATGACCGATAATTTTAATTAAAACTGAAATAAAAAAACTACGTGTTAACGATTATATTATTGTTAATAAGTTGATAATATTTATTACCAAATGATTAAATATGTGATAAAAGATTATATTATATATACATATATATATATATATAAGCATAGAAATAATTTAGTAGATTTGGCAGGTGACGTGTGTTTATGTGGAATATGCGTGTCACCAGGTGTGCTCATGAAGTGAATAGAAAAATAGAATAAACAACGTTGAGGGACAAAGAACCAGATTTAAAGGAAAAGTCGGGAATCTATCTTACCGGCCTCATGGATTTTGCTTATACATTTCCGTGCTTTTATGATTCATTAAGATATTCATGGTTGTTATATTCAATGTGAATATTAATATTACTCGGAAGAAAAAGTCAGATAATTATAAAGCTTTTTAACTAAATAAGCGAGCGACAAGTTTTCTTTAAATACCAGAGCATATAAGCTCACATCAATGTTTATCGTGAAAATAATTTAAGGGCATCTATCGCCTTTAGTTTCCATACGAAAAATCATCGCTAACTTGAAACTTGATTTTTGTTCAAACTCAAAGCAAATCGACTATTTCTTTGCCTTGTCCTAATGAATCGAAATGCTTAGAGAATTAAGAACAAGAACTCTTCATTTACATTCAAATTATGAAATTCTTACGAAATTATTACGAAATCAAGCCAACTATCATATTGTTTAAAGAAGAAGAAGAAGAAGAAAAACCGACATTTTCTTGTAAAATAATATTAACGCTATCAAATATTTATATAGCCGGTATGAGTCTGAATATTTTTTCGAATTGTATTAACGACTTAATGATAATAAAAATCATCTTTGAAACTGGTCACCCTTCAGCTCGAATTTTCGAGTCGTTTCGAGGAACTCGGTCAAATGAATATTAACTTGGCGACGAATTAACTTAATTCTATCCCGAAAACCTACGCCACGATAATATAATTTCACCTGACTCTGTGCATTTGCAATGTCAAATTAAGCAGAGTCGCTGATTGTTCGCGTCAACGAAATAAAATAAATCGCTCGACTTCAAGACAATACGATATTTAAGGTACTTGCAACGTTCGATTATTTATTATTATTTATGAATACTGTTTTTTCTTTCAATGCCAAGGAGCTGCAGATGCTACGTTATTTTCATTCGATCCCCAGATTAATAAAGCTTTCACACTATGGAGCAATCTAAAAATAATGTTGGCATAAACTTCTCCGAAATTATTGTTGTTAATTTATTGGGTTAAATTGATCATGTGAATTGAGTTTCGTATGAGTTTGTAGGAAATTTGCCCATTGATCATTGGCATCAAATTCAATGCAGAGATTCTTTATATTGGAGACTTTGTTATTTGCGAATATTTGATATTCATGTACTATCATCGTGTCTATTATTTGTCAATTTTACTGTAAAATACATTTTCGAACCACTTGTTGGCATTGTAATTTCACGATGTAGCGAATGCTGCTTTTGTTGTAAAATATGCTTATCGTTTAAAATCTTCCAAAATCAATCTGGCAGTTGAGCATTAACATTAAGCTAAACACTACATTAATATCAGCTTAAGTGCTCGTGAGAATAAAAAGCTCGCTTTCACTTCGGACAAAAGACAATGAAACAAGTGACCGAGTTCCGTCGAACGAGGCGGCAGTCGTACGCACGACATGACAATTTGTATAATAAAAAGAAAAAAAAAAAAGTACCTATGTTAGATGTACAATATACATAAAATATATATTCCACGCGTAGCGTAAAAAAATGGTTCATCAATAATTCACGCTAAAGTAATAACAAAAATCAAAATGAAAGACCTCTATCCTGTACCTATAATGGGACCAAACGATTTCTTTCTCTTTCTACGCTCGATGCGCGTTTCCACGGAATTCTCCTTCCCTTCGATCACACGTACTTGCATTTACTTTCACGTTCCAACAAGAAAAAAGAAACACACACACGCACACGAGAGAGATAAAGAAAAATTAAAAGAAACAATTGCGCGTCTCGAGCCTCTCGTAACAGCAAAATTACTCTTACTTTCTTCAAGCTAGTGATAAGCGCGTAAAGAATGTAAGGAGCGAAGGGTAATATTGATTTTGCCTCGTTCATTTGAAAAGGCCAATCGACACTGGCCCCCAAATGTTTTCGAGGTAATATTGGGCGAGAATCCATCGTAGCGTGAAAATCGGAGCACAAGTGATAATAATCGGGAGAGTAACGTGTAAAAGAAATTGGCGAGTTTGGGAGAAAGTGGAGTCGGAGCTTCATTCGCGCGGATGAGGTGGCACTGCGTCCCAGTCAGACGGACTCGAGATTTTAATGAAAGCACAGGCAGGCGGCGGCAAATTTAGCTTTAGAAACTTTTTCTCGAAGCATAAGCGAGGCGTGGGCAATGCCGTTTACCGTAGACAGCTCCGTACAACAAAGCCCGTATAGTAGCGATAGCGAATTGTGTTTTCTCTCTCTCTCTCTCTTTGTCTTTTGTTAAGGTTTTGTGTTAAGGAGAGGGAAGCGCGGGTTGGATGGGAAATTTTCGAATTCGTCACCGATGTAGTGAGGCTTGGTCGTGAGCGTAGTAGTAGAAAGTGCGCCACCACAGCCACGTACATATCACCGAGGAGAGGCCGGAATATTGAAAATGTCAAAGCTAAGCGGACTGCATGCGCCAATATAAATGAGCGGTATTATGTTACAATGAGCTCAAATTGCCAAATTAGGAGGGATAGGTGGAAAGAAGAAGGCTGTAGTAAGTGGTCGGAGGCTCGGTGAAAATCACTTGAAAATAACGATAAATGGAAGCGCGTCGTCGACTCATCGCACCCACATGAAATCACACGCGATAATTACCGAACCAAATAAATCAATAAATAAACGTTTGTATTATAAAGTCGTCACATTTTATTGCCCCCGCTAATGCCCTCCCCTTCGATCACTTTTATCTTCCGCAGCTGATCCCATCCGAAGGTTTCCTCAAATCCTGCACCGCCTTACCGCCGCCCACCACGTCCGCTGATCCGGCGAGCAATGTAGCGAGAGCCGAGCCGAGGAAACAATTAAAAGCCGAGGATTGCTATTGGATCAACTGGATCGAGACTCAAGACGCTCCCGAGTCGAAGCGAGATGTATTGGTAAGAATTGGCTGGCTATTACTTTCTCCTCCCATCGGGTCCTTTCCCTCGCTTTCCCGTTCTCCACTCTCCCACAGCTATTTCTCCTCCACTACCCTCGATTGCTCTCAAATGACCATCAGAGCCGAATGCCACTTGTAATTATTCATGGCTTGTGCCACCGAGCACACCAATAACCCTCGCTAAATTCTGTTTGACGCGCGATTCGCAGCCTCGCACGGCCGCTCTATCCAAATTATCGGCCAAGGCCCTTTTATTAATCGACTTAAAGAGACTTGAAGGTCCCGGCAATAATACCGAGCATCTGGCATCTTACGTTATGCAAGGAGTGCGGGCAGCGGCGAGGTGAGGATTGGCTGGGACGAGGGGCGTTGCCCCCGGGCCTCGAGCACCACCGGGACTGCAATTGCGTGCGATTCGCCTTGCCGATGAGCCAGCGGGAGTCGAGGGCCGAGGACTGCCTCGACCTGCGGGTCCCATCCAGGAGGGAGCAAGACCTCTGCCAGGAGTACCCTATCTCCCCGCCCGACAATGCCCTCAAGCCCTGAGGATGGGCCGCCTCCCGGACGCAGCTCGCTCCTTCCCCACTGGAGGATTCTCTCACTTCCTAGGACGAGGAGGAGCCACCACCATTATTATTACGATTCCGTTATAGCCGCACTACCATACCGTTTTTTATATATATATATACGAGTTACTGTTCCGAGTGTTCAGTGCGAGTGTATTTTGGTTTGTATATGAGATTGCGAGCTACGCTTGGTGGCAAGTGTGGCGAATTGTTGAATTGAATTTCCTCGCCTTCGACGTTTGTCCTTCTTATTTTAGTGGATCGAGTGGAAAGCTAATTGACGGCCTCGTTCCCCGACTCCCCACCACCCCACCACCACCACAATGTAAAATAAGCCGCCGAGCTAATTGTAACGAAGGTGTTAGTTTAAGTTGTATTGGAGGCGCAGAGACGATCGAACGATCGATTAATATGAAAAATATTTGCGTGCACTCGAGTTGGCGAAATTTTGTCGGGGCACGGTAATTGTTGTTTCGCCATGTTATAAAGTTTTTATCGCCACTAAAGATTAATCAAAGCTTAGTACAACAAACTCAAGCTCAGTGTTAAGTGCATCTGTTATTTGTATATATAAACTCAACGGGACAGTTTGTTTTCAATTAATTTCATTACGAATAAAAGAAAAGAGACAAAAAATGTTTATTTATAATCGCAACAATACGAGTTATGTCAGATAATTATTTATGCCAGCGTATCCGTTCATTAGCATTTAATAAGTGACCTGGGCATTATAATATTATAAAATTATAAAACGAATTTTACGACGCCCAGTGCCTTTCACGAAAAGAAAAAAGATCGAAAATAAAGATTTAACCATCACATTTTCAGCCTCGTAAAAATGTCCAGCCTCGATGTCTTATTTTCACCACTTCAACATCGTCGCTTCTGTCTTCGACTTCCAGTTTTCAAAAAAGCGGCAAGCCTCAAATTCAAATCCCCCCGTCCCCCAATATAAAACTCTACTAAACGAAACAGTAAAAGTTGCCGTTCCAAATTATATACAACCTGTAACAACGAAAAGGCGAACGAGACGATCAAAAAAGTCTGCTCGCCCATCCTCCCGAAACAATAAATGGACACTAATCCCGGCTGAGAACCGTTAAATTAAAATGAATTTTACAATGTCGGACAAACTAATGAATATTATTATTATTACCACCTTAGTGGGCAATATGTGCACGCACTCTGTAAAAATCATTGTTGATTGTTGATTGTTGATTGTTGCTATTATTCATGCTGTCACTACTAATGACATGTTGGCGCTGCTGCTATTGCTGATTGTCACTGTTGCTGATATCCTTATCATTATTACAGTAGGAATAGGTGTTTAATGTTTTAGCCGGGGAATTTATTACACTAATAATAACGTAACGTACTTTGTAAGTGCTTTAAATTAAATTTGAAAAAACATTACCATTGGATAATATATATATATATATTTGTCTCTGTCATTATTATCTTTTCGTCAAAATCACAAATTCCCATCACGCTCGTTTAAATAAAAGCAATTGCCAACAAGACCCACAATAATCGCACCATTGTTTCAATACAATAAGCATCTAAACTATTATTATTGTGGGATAGTAATAAGTAGAGATGTAATATTGAATAGAAGAAGAAGAAAAAAAAGGGGGAAGAAAGAAGCAAGTGTTACGCTAATGAAAAGCAAAGCCTAATGGTCTCGGGGAGAAAAAAAGTCCGAGGAGACTCGAGGTATAAGACTTGTTTAATAAGATAAGTAAAGCGCGGATGTGCAATCACGCGCGTGCGCGCGCAACTCGTGTGTACATACCTGCAAAACTATGTACGAAACCAACAGAACATGAAAGTGAATTCAATAGCATTGCCGGTAACGGCTTAGCGCATTATTAATTCGGCAGTGATAGAGGTACTTTCGTCGAAATCCACCTTAAACTCGATTAAAATGAACTGGCGAATTAGTTGTGCTATCGATTGTCCCACTCCATAGATAAAAGTAATGCAGTGAAAAGGTCTTTTGGAGGAGTCGGAACGTGGCGGAAGAGAGATATTGTTGATGGGGCAGTTGTTAATAGGAAATGGGGTTATTGTAACATTCGTCGATTGAATGCGCGTGAAGTTAAACTAGCGCCGGCTCGAGGCCAGAAATAACGAAAGTTATTTCTCAAAAAATCGCTCGAATGGATGAGGGAAGGCAACCTTAAATAGAAGACAATGGAGCTTTTCAAACAAGGCGGCTGGAAAAGTCCACGGACGCCCCGACGCTCCACAATACCTCAAACATAACATACGATTGGGAATTGCTCGCATTGTAGAATCGAGGAGGCCCGGCGTCAAATTAAGACGGACCTCCAAAGGGAAAAAAGTAGGAGCCGTGCTACCATTACAGGTATATGACAGCACTGGCTGTAAAACAGCGACGACCCCCTCGCAATCGCCGAAACATCAAACATCAAACATTGATGGAGACAGGAATTTTTATGGGGCCGCCGGCGGAGGATCCGTCCCCACAATTAGCCGCTCGTATCTCTGCCACTGGCCGAGGCTCGTTCCAACCGAAGGAAAAGGGCTGCCCTCCCACTCCACTCCCCCACTCCCCCACTCCGCAACCACCATCGCCATCCATCTATCGTCCGTCTGGTCTGTCTGCTCTATCTGAGGGCTCTATCTCCGCGTGCGCGTGTGGCTGTATTTTCCCGACTGCTGCCGCTCTTCCATATTTTCCGCACTCGCTAACGGATATTAGGAGCGATTATACGGCTTGTTTGCCCACGAGGCCTTTATAATAATAGGCCGAGAGAGGCGCTCTTTTAAGCTCTGGGTCTTGGGGAAATTGTTGGTCCACCTTCGTGGCTCACCAGCTGGCTAACCCATACTAAAATTCATGAAATTTATGGTGCTTTTGAAAATGTTTTGTTCCAGCCCAAGTGATAAGTAGTAGCGAGCTGCGTAAATATAAATTGGCTCAAAGCCAAAAAATTCCTCGAGATATTTACTCATTGTAGGGAATAGCGGTACCTAACGCATCCCGTACCACGAGCATTAAAAGCAAATTATATCTTTTTGTCGGCGCCCCCACTAAGCGCCAACTTATCAACGATTGTCGATCTCCTTTTTATACTTTATACTTAATAATGCCGAATGTCTGCTCTCCGAGTCCGTGCAACGACAAACGTGCAAATCCATGCTTGTCCCATAGCAGTGTCAATGGGCGAAACGCCACGCGAATGGCCAATCGACGCCAAATTCCCTCGCCTTGCCGCAACACTCCACAACAACGTACCGCCCAATTATTTAAACGCACATCCCCGACAAATTCCCGTCCGCCTTACAAGAAAGCTGATGCCCCTCCATTCCCACCTCATTTCCAAATAGTTTCCACGCGATTCGACGCTTCCAGCGCTCAAACGCTTTCACAAACATCCAGCTCGCGAGCTCAACTCGCCCGTAAAAGCGCATTTCCCCCCCGCCCCCGTCCCCCGCTCCCTTATTTAAACAACGCGTGTCTCTTTATAAATTATTTTCTCTTTGGCTGGGATCGAGAAATAACTCCGGCAAACACAACGACGCTCGTGATGCCTGACTTTTAACCGCGGGAACATCGCGCGCGAGGTCGAGAGCGACGGCGAAGCTGCCCCCGCTACTCCCGAGGCCGGCTATCGCTGCTCCTCAAACAGTCGATACATTGCGCTCGATGTTGATTTTTCTCATTATCCGCCAAAACCCCCGCCCCCCGCCCCCCTCCCACCCAGGCTGGCCCAGGCCAAGCGAGCCCAGGCTCGCCCCCCGAGCACGGACGAGGAGGGCAGACGACTCGCTTTTTGAGCGTCGAACCTCGACGGAGGTTCGCTCGGCTTGTGTCGGATGGTCGGTTGCGAGGGGACCAGAGCGATTTCGCTTTGAGGAGCTGAGCTCGTGAATATTACGGCCGAATCATCGCCGTCGTTCTTGTTGCTTCTTTAATTAGTCCGCTGAAACGTTTTCTACAAACAAACTTACGCGTCCCGCGCTCTCCCCCCCCCCTCTCTCTCTCTCTCTCTCTCTAAGGCTCGTTTTCGTTTTTCAGCTCGGTTTTTTATGTTAAAAAAAATACTTTGGCCTTGCTTTATGTAGCTTACCGTGTTATTGTACAAAGTAGCTGTCGTTTTAAAAATTATCGAGCCCGTAAGAATAGAGGCAGATATTTCTAATGGACAAGGTATTTGCTTGATTTCGTACACGAGATTAATATTTGCTGCGCGTTATAAAAGAATTATCTTCTTAGGCGAATATTATTACCGAGTAATGGAGGAAAATTTTTGAGCTGAAGATTTTGCTCCTCTTTATCATTGGGCGCCGCGGATGCCGTTTGCACACTGAGGGCATTTAACCGCCTGTCCTTGGGATTACTTGCACTTTCAATCGATAACCAATAATTTTCATCAAATATCACTAAGCACACGCGCAACTTCAAATACTTACAGTCAATATTAATAACGAGGCTTGCCGTTGAATAAAAGAGATGTGAAATTGTTAGCTAAAGCAAATCGTTGAAAGCGATGGACAAGGTCTTTGTTAAATCTAAGATCAACTGGGCACCGAATCCCTAGACTCCAATCGTCATTCCAATCTATTATCGTAATAAGTCCTCTCCTAATATCCTATCCTAAATCCCTAATGTCTGGAGTGAAAAATATATAAAATTCTTGGAATAAATATACGCCACTTGTGCATCCTTTGGAGCGGTAAGTATAATTTGTTGAACAACATTGCTATCTTGAGAGACACGAGAATTCACGATTTAACGCAAAAAAAGAAAAAAAACCAGAATATCCATGTTTGTATTGATATTTTAATGAAAAAGTGCACTCGCAGGGCCCAATGAATTATAAAATTGTCGTAAGGTAAGCGAAATTGTTAAACATTTGAACAAGTTTCACGCGAATCCTGCATTCTCCTTATTAATGATTTATTTAATCAATAATCGCAGGCAATTATGCGATTAGAATTTAAAGATTAAAAAATAGCAAGACAAATGTTATTTAATTAAAATGAAGTTAAAAATTGTCAATGACTGCGAATGTCAATGAGCGACGCAGATGCGAATTTCTGTTGGTGGGCATAAATTTTAATCGCTGCTCCCATAAATGCGGGTTAATGATAAATTTAGCGAATGAGATTATGTCATCGAGTCAACGCATATTCCCACAAATAGGCAATGATTTTTCATTATCAATTTCAATTACGATGACAATACATACTCGTTTCGAAAATTCATTCCGATATCCGATGCAAGATACACACTAGCCCGTAAAGACCTGAATTTCGCGAGATTATAACGCCGCCGTAAAATTGTAAACAAGCCACATCCTGATTACATAGCTGCAAATGTTCCCGAGATACCAAGGATCACCTCACCTCAGCTTCCTGTAACAGGCACTTCCTTCAAACTTCCATCCCCCCCCACTTCCCCCAAGCAGCATTACTTTACTTTCGTAAGTACTTTAGCCGAATGGGGGCGCATTAAACTTTGTAATATTTCAATTCATCCACGTGACTATTTGGAATTCCCTGCGTCATTTCATCATCTGATGAAAAGAAAGTTGCAGCGGAGGATTTTGCAAATGGCCACTGCGCGTATGATTTCGACGGAAATTGTCGAGTCCTCGAGTTTTGCAATAAGTGCCGAGGAAGCCACCTTACGTCTATGTATTGTCTAACGTATGTGTACAATTGGTCTAATCTAATTTTATTTTAAAACAATTGGAATAAGAAAATGAACTTTTACAGAACTTTGTAAAATTATGGAAGCTAATTTATTTGATGGTTCATGAACAAGTACACAAAGTCATGATATTTGATAGTTATTCTGATATTTAGATATAAAATAGGTATTTGGTATGAAAATTGGTAGCGATGGCTCTAACCTGTGCGTGCGTGTGCGTGTGCGCGGGCGCGTAGCCTACATAGAAACATACTTTCATTGTGAGCGGAATATATATTGTGGAATATATTTACTATAACGAATAAACACCATTTTAAAGAATACTTTTTTGCTTAATAGAGTTTTTGCTTAATAGTGGTCTTTATATTTAATGAAAATTTGTAGAAAGCTGCATTAAAATAAAACTTTCTTTTATCTTTTTATCTTTTTACGTGTATTTAATTGCCTTTAGACATTTAACGTTTTATAGTTAATAATGCGGCGGGCACAGAATATGTCAATTTGAAGGTTGATTTATCGTTTAAAGTACAAGTACGTCTAGATCGCAAAGATTATCGCTTATTATATAAACATAAGTAGCCTCACTCTCTAATGCATTGATTGATCGATAGCCGTAGACTATTATTTTCGTAAATTTTCAGAGAAAATCTTCCTGGGCTTTAATCGACGGCTCCAAGTGCCACTTAAATGCTAAAGTACAAAACCGAAATACCGCACGATATCAGTAATATTTAATTTTACACATTTGTCCCTATTCACATTTATCCCGAATGCACTTGGAGAAGCACGGAAAAGCCAATTTATTCGTCAAGATCCCTCTAATTAAACCAAACATCACGGCTCGCCTTAAAAAATCATCTTACTAGCGACGCGTCTCTTACAGTCTTTAGGAATTTGAAAATCAGCTTTCGCGGCACAATGCCCATGTAACTTACAAGGCATTATAAACAATCCACGGTGCATGGATATCCTCAACGTCCCCTCCCCTCCCCACCCCACCCCACCGCTATTGCTCAACATCTGTCAGGTAAATCTCAAGAACTAGGAGTCTACAGTGAGGAAAGTGGCTGCGCAAATCGGGCGTGAGCGAGGTCAGCTTACTTCGTGGCTTACTCGAGCAGCTCAAAAAGCAATGTTACCTTGCGTGAAACCCGGCTACGTAGAAATCGAACGAAAGCTACTGGTTTGGGTTATTTAAGCCTAGTAAAGTGACTAGTGAATCTCGGCCTGGGCATATCGCGCTCATCTCCATCCGGGGCGTGGAAACTCCTTCTTGGCGAGCGGCCCTCGCTCGTCCATCTCGGCCTCCGTCCGTCCGTGAAATCTCGTTGGGACTGGCTGGCCCAGCAGGAACAACAACCAGGCACTCGTGACGCTCCAAATGAAGAAGCGGATCGCGCGATCTGGCCGGGGACGAGGCCGCGACACGAGGCGCGGGCGCGCGCCCGAGCCCAACCGACAACCGGGCCTCTAACCGTTAAGCCAGCGAAGTCGAAGGTTATGCAAAAGCCTCGCCGCTCGCCGTACTGTCTGCCGGCCGCGCCGCGGAAAATCGACGAAAAATCGCCACAACCCCCCCAGGCACCGTGAGCCCCCGGTGGGCGGGGCCCATCCACGGCGGCGATTGGCGGCCGCGCCCCGGCCCCGAATGGGCCCCCGGCCAATCGCCGAGCGCGTCCCCGGCCCTCGGCCAATAGCGCTCAGCCCCCGGCCATATCGCCCGGGCCAGCGCTAATTGCCCGCTCAATTAGCGCTCGCCCCGGTGGCGACTCGCGCGCTGCCTCGCTGCTCTCAGTCCGCGATCGCTGCCTAGTGTGAAATATCGCGCCCTGGTGCTAGCCCGCGCAGCTCCCGGCCTTAGCCCATCGCCATTGTCCGGGCGCGCGTGTGGGTGTGGAGGTAGGCAGCCACGGCTACGAGGATACGGCGGCGATGTCCGCGCGACCTCGGGCCGATAATTGAGAACGACCCGGGCCGAGGGGGAGCGGAGAGCGAGGGATAAGTCGAGGGAAGCGGGGACCTAGAAGCCGCTAGAGGACGGTAAGCTCACGACACTTTGCGCGCGATAACCACGCGAATGCGGTGGGACGCGGAGTTGCTCGCGGACACGAGGCTCGCCCATCCCCTGCGTCGGTGAGGCCGAGGGGCTCGTTGGCGCGGGCTGCCTTCTTCTGTATTATTGCCATCCCGTGTCTTTAAGCTCTTATTCGCTCTTATTCGCTCCCGAGCCTCGCGTGCGCTGACGGAGGGGGACCTTGGCTGTTTGCCCAGGGATGCGCCTCCTCGAAGCTGGCTGGACGACCGGTGCACCCGTTCTCCGCGAGCTGCCAATCTAGAATTGTCGGCGTATCTCGGAGCTCGGGTCGCTAGGGTGCAGAGTTGGCCTGCTCCAGCTGTCGAGGCCGAGTTTGCTGACTCGATCCAAGGGACGAATCTAACTAGACGATAACAGCGACAGCCGCAACGACAACCGCCACAGCAACAACCCCAACAAGAGCAGCAGCAGCAACGACAACAACGGCAACACTTTGTGTATTGAAATAAGCGGGAGTTTGGCTGCCTCATCAACGATAATAATTATAAATGACGAGTTTCGGCAATCGACTTGTACCCTTCATCTCACTGATCGCGCGAGCTCAATTACATTTACTTTAAACAACAACAACAATAACAACGACGACGACGACGACGACGACGACGACGAGGACGACAATTATAATAACGATAATAATAATAGACTCCGGCTTGTATTTTCAATTTATAAATTTCCTACAATTTATTATAGCTATCGTGTGCGTGTTTGCCCGCGAATTTTCTGATATTGAACATGAATTCTCATTGTTTTATTGCTGACAAAAAAGAAAAGGCCAATGAATGCCGTACAATTAGCTTAATAAATACCTGCCTATTTAAACTAATAACTTGGTGTTAATTCACGAGTTATGCTTTACGTTTAATCGCTTCTTATATTGCTTATGTCGGAGAAATCGTTTCACTTTAAGTCGACATCGTTAAATGTCATTGAATTGAATTAATGTTATCGTGTTTCGAGTTTAAAATGTATATATGACGTTGGCTCACTTATCACATTAATTTGTCGAGCGAATGTTGTAATTATTCTGTCTACGGCTAGAGTATGCGCTACAATGAGCTCATCGGCACACGTTAAAGTATTTAATTTTAGTATGACAAAAGACAAAGACGAAGAAATGGCAATGATATCGATGCCCCTTTATCAACGAGATACATAATGTCAAATACAAAGAAAGTTTCGATTCCCATACACGAGCCTTCGCCAAAACATCAATAACCAAATCAGCCCTAATTTCTAATTAATAAATCTCAAACGGACAGACATTGCTTTAAGATATCCCGGGACAGACATTCGATCGTTGCAATCGTCAAAAAACGTCTAAATTCTCAAAGAAAATTGCCTCTGCCCACATTAACTATCAAAGGCACCAGTCGATCGATCATTGATCGAGTAAAATCGAGTAAAATTCGTTGCTTCCAATTTTCCCAAAAACACCAGACACCAATTTGTCGACAAGAAAGCAAAAAACAAAACAAAAACAAACGCTCCCACTAATCATGCAGGATACCTCGAACATTGTCGACAATATAATTAACTTAGACGGTTGCAATATAAACACAGTGCTGAATAATGAAAAAGGCAATTAATTCTCCGACTCTGAGGCAAACTCGGATTCGCCTTTTGGTTAAGGTTAAGCTTTCTCAGACAAACAACCAACTGCAACCCTCGCGTAAACCGAGCCACTTCCCCTCCCACCGGCAACCCGCATCGCCGTGACCTCGTGCCCACCCACCCACGCACCACCACAACCCGTCAAAAGACAAAAAAAAAAACCAAAAAGCGTGAATTTCGAATGCCAAAGGAACGCCAATATGATAGTCCTAGATAATCGCCAAGGTGCCAAGATGCAGGCGGTAGCGTCAAATGCGCAGGGCCAGGACGAGAGTCCCCGTCGGGCGTCGGAGCACGAGCTGCAGGAACTGCAGCCGATCGCCGAGGACGGGAAGGAGCGTCAGTGCGAGGCCCACGCGTTGTCACTCGCCCTCGAGGATCGCGAGCTCTGGACGCGCTTCCAGTGCATCACCAACGAGATGATCGTCACCAAGAACGGCAGGTCGGTGGTAATCTACAGGGCCTCGATTAATCTCCCCACCCACCC
>JAPYYT010005034.1:0-19993 GCA_030522565.1 Ceratosolen corneri | reverse complement strand
ATCAGGGAGTGCATACAGTCACACAAGGTAAAACCTTTATCAATCGGCCGTCGGAACAGGTAAAGCTGAGCCCACGAGAGCTGGATAGACGGTACCTCAATAATTCTCAACAGACACTCATATTTCAGCTTGTTTTTGATCATTAAATGCGCAGCACGCGCCTTCAGTATTTCAATACTGAATCGACTCTGAATTTATGGTATGACTTTGAATAACAGTTCTAGCACAACGTGAACCATAATGTAGCTACTTATCTCTTAGACCTTGTTGAAATTAAGTAAAATCAACATTAAAATCAAGATTCGTGGATTGCGTGTGTCGGTCGCCTCCAATGATTTATTGTATCATTTGTAATAATTCAACGAGCGTGATTTACATTTGTTATCACGTGCCGGTTTGTACGATGATCGGCTATACGACAAGGGTGAATTGTCCAATAAGGGACCACCTACTTATTGCAGTTCACCAATCATGATTTAAAAATAATGGTCATACAAAGACTAAAAATCCCCTCACCGAAGAAGGCAAACCGACGCGAAAAACGGGTGAGTTGTATAAATAGGCTGCATGATTCAGGCAGCTAGACTTTCTTAAAAATTCTCTCAGACTTTTTTAGAGACTCCTTCTGACTCTCTAGATATACTTTCATAGTCCCAGTCTTGTGAGAAAAAACTTTAGAATAATATGATAGAATAATCTGTATCTCAATAAGATTCAGCGCAGAACATTATTTATTTGTATAGAAGCACCACCGAGATTTCGACTATAGTTCTCTTCTCATCTCTACAATCGAGCAGGGGAAGGTAGTATATATATATATAATATCCTAATTTCTAATCAAAATCAGTACTATTTTAATTTTATATTATGTTACTAATTTAATTTTTTTACAAAGCAAGGCGTAGATTTTTTCTCAAATAGTTGAAAATTTCATTTTGCCCAAAAGTTTTATAAAATTGAATTATTTATATAATTAAGATATTGATTGACTAATAGTAATAATATTATTTCAAATATTTTTAATTCATTAAAAAATAAAATGATATAAAATAATTAATTAATAACTAGATATTTTATAAAATAAAATTAAAATAAATATAATAAGAATTATCAACCTAAAATAATATATATATAATTAAAGTAATCATTTTCAATGGACTTTTCATTTACTTGTAAAATTAGTTTCTTATTTATATTAAAAAAAAATTATTAAAAATTTACTTAATTAATGCATTTAAATATAAATCTATTGAAACTATTTTATATTGTAATTTTAAAAAGGATTTTTTTTTATAATATTTTATAAAATTTGTTTTATAATATTTTATAAAATATACTTAAAAATATCCTTTTTTTTAATGTATATCATATATTTGATATTTTGCACATAAAGATCATTTGAAACAAACCTAAGCATTTTATAATAAAATATCAGTTTTTAAATAGTACTATTTTTGTTATTAATAAATTAAATTTCAATAGTTTAATGCTTTAATTTATTCATTTCAAAAATTTATTCTCGAAAACGGTTACAAAAAAATTTTAAATTTGCAAACAAAAAATTAACCCATGTTTCGTTGTTCTTTGATATATTTATTATGAGTGAGCTTAAACAAAAATATTCAATATACGTTCCAACAAACTATTAATAAAAAAAGTAATAATATTTAAATTCTTTACTAAACATATAGGAAGTTATACACTTTTTAGTCACCTTATTTCATTGTATTAACTAGTCCAACAAAGAAATCCAGAGAGCAGCATTGTCGTTGACGCGTAATATTTAGTTCCAATATGAATTATGAGAAATCAACACATGATACTGAATACGAAATATATAACTTAGATTTGATAGAAAATACTTCTAACGGGTAGCGATAAGGGCAGGCAAATAACTTAATCTTACAGACTCTCATAGACCTTAAATTAATCACACGTCAAGCAGAGATATCAATTATCAGCATGCAAGGTCCGAAGAACTATGAAACATTTTTCAATAATTCTGGGCTTAACTCCAATACCTTGACTACCCAGTAAGTACATAAAATCTTTCTAATCCTTCCCATCGTTCACTTCTCTTATATTCACCATTATCTTTATTTTGTATATGATAAATATACAAAATAAACATGCAAACATCTAATAATTCTAATTAATTTGAATTTATTTTATACAAAATAAAATTTATAAATAAAAGGATTCAAATCTTGCTAAAATAGCAATTCAAATGAAATCGCTCAGTCGTGATAAAAGTACTGTTTTAAAAAGATAATGAAACAGAGACAGGTATTATTTTTACTTATTTACTATCTAATCGTATCGAGATGCTTTATCGTAAAAATGATATTAAGAAACTGAAAACTTATATGAATAATTGCATGGAAAAAAACTATTTTATATTTAATTACTATATAAATATTAGTAGTATGTTAAACATATTTTCAATTCATGGATTTATTAATCAAGCTAAAAAATTATTATTTTAAATAATACATTAAATTAAATTAAGTAAATTTAGTTTTCATGTAAAACGTATTACATAAATGACTAATTATGATATATCTTAATGAATAACAATAAAAATCGTGCAAAAGTGAATAATCTAATTAAAAAGAATTAAAATTAGTATACTTTTCGGAAAATATTTAAAATGTATCAAATCAAATGTACATGTTGGTATTTTAATTTACGTAATTTATTAAACTTATCAGTTTTTTATTTTAAATTATAAGACTTCACGTCTATTTATATAACTTACTATATAATTTTAAGTTTTATATAAAATTATATCATATAGCTATATGTCTATACAAAAATTAATGAAAAACATATTTATCATAATTAATTATAAAAAATATATTTTAGCTTACAAACAATTTAAAGTAATATACTGAATCATTTGTTCATAATTTCATAATACAACTATGTTTAAATTTTTGAATTCCTAGTTCATATTTTTCATATTACCTATGAGATTTCACAAATGTATGCATTAGTGAATAAATTTATAATTTAAGCAATAAAATTTATTATGAATTATTCACAAAATTAATGAAAAATTGATTTTTATTAATACTATATTTTATTAATATCTGTATTCTGTACGAGCTTTTTAATTTTAAATATGCGAATAAAATATCTTGTAAATAAAATAAATATGTAAATTAAAATCAACATAATATTAAAAATTAAAAAGATCTACGCAAACACCTAGTATTTTATTACTAAACTAATATAGCTGTAAATAATTTAAATATATACAATATATTGCATTTATTTATTATATAAATTAAAAATATATTCTAAAATTGGAATAAAACGAACTAATATTTTCATTAAATTTACATTGAATCATACAAATTTACTCAGTCAGATAATAAATATCAATATTCAATTACTTTGAAATTATATTTATTTAAATATTCTAATCGATTTTACTAAATATAGCCATGCTGGTTTGAAATATTTTCAAACAAACTTTTACCTTTTGATGACTAGCAGTTAATACGGACTCAAAATGTGTTCTTAATTATAAATAAAAAATATTTGAATATGCATGCACGTTTATAGATAATATCAAAATAAAATAAATTAAATTTTTCAAAATATATTTCTATAGTTTTATATTTAAAAAATGCTAATAACATAAACCCTAATAGACTATAAAAAATAATTAATGTAACTTCAGAACTTTACTTGTATTTAATTTTCTGCTTATCCTATAACTAAATATTGTAAATCCGTAAATGGAACCTTAATTAAAACGAAAACCTATTATTAATAAATATGTAGTATATATAAATCTCTATTTTCGGATAAATAAGAAACATACTGAATCTTACATTCAACCTATATTTTAACTAACTATAACATATTTTTTATGGCATATATTCTAGCTATCATAATATAAATTTAAAACTGATATCTCATAAATCTAATTTTATAAATCAAACTAAGTTTATAAATCTAGTACAAAATAGAAATATTTTCTGGTATTTTATTAAACTTTACATAGGCAAAATTTTATTAAATCGATAACAGCTATTTATTTTATAATGACAAAATCACATATTTAAAATAAACAAGTACCCCAACATATTAGCATTTTTAAAATGAGAATATTGTAAATAATTCATTTTTTTATAAATCTTATGTGTCATGTAACAAAATGAACCTACATTAATTAATTATTAAAACACATAAATTATAAGAAAAATGATTATATTCTAGTCACCTTTTATTTTAATAATAAAATTGAAAAATATAAAAAATTTCGTAGTGCCATCAGTATATCTAAGTATATAAATAAAAATGAAAGTATTTACAAAAAAAAAAGAAAAGTAAGATATACAAAACAATAATTAACGTATTCAGTATAACATATTTTCATTATATCGACTATATAAAAATCCAAATTATTCGTAATAATAAGAAATATAAGAATATTAGTATTATGAATAATTTTATTACAATATTAATAAGATATATTTATTTAAAGATAAAATAAGATAAGATTTTAAAAATACATCATTACACTACATTAAATAAAAATTAATATAAATTAAGTTGTAAAAATTATTTCTGATAATAATAATAATTGCTATTATATAAATTTTATAATTATTTAAAATTATTTTTAAAATTCAGCTAATAACAAGAGACGTTTCTTGAATCATTGTATTAGTTTTTTTAAATTAGTTTTATAAATAATAACTATTAATCAAAATATTCTTAAATTGTAAAATAGAGAAAATAAATTATCTATGTTTATTTCATCTGGTTTGTAAAGTTATATTAATTGTGTATTTAACTATGTTACAGAAAATTACACTGAAATTTTAACGCTATATGAAAAATAACACGACTGTACCAATAAAATATGTGCCAAGTAACTGAGTCATATGAATTTCAGTTTTTACCGAATAATCTTTCTACTATTTTATTAGTAAAATTGTTTTAAAATTATATATATTATAAGTAGGTGGTCCCTTATTGGACAATTCACCCTTGTCGCATAGCCGATCATCGTTCAAGCCGGCACGTGATAACAAATGTAAATCACGCTCGTATAAATAATATGAAATACATAAAACTTATCAAATAATATTATTAGAAAATTCACTTTATTTGAATTATTTTTCATATATTTAATTAATTTCTTAAAATAATTTTTATCAGATTAAATACTGCATAATTTTTATAGTTCTACAATAATGTTATAAAAAAATATAAACATATTGTTATTTTGGTACTTTTTAAATTTTAAGTACATAAATTTTATAAAAAGAACGGAATATTTTCACTTAAACCATATATGATAAATCATATACAAATACATTTATATTTATTTATTAATTACCGACAAAGTTAAAAACTGTGTAATGTATAATTTTATAAAATGGATATCGTTTTTATAATTGGAACGAATTTTTAATTGCTTAATAATTGTAGATTAATTCTATGAGTAAACAATAGTTAAATACACATTGTTTTATTTAATTGTATGAATATTGATTTCGCAACAATTTGAAACAAAATATGTATTACTCTAATGCAAGAATATTTGTTAAAATTATAAGAACAAGAGTTTCTAAATAAATTGAAGCTTAACTTTTGAACTTAATTTTTATTGTATTTAATTTAATTTATTTATTTTAATTTTTTGTAATTAAGCTTTTATTTTTAATTACATATAATTAAAATAATAATTAAATATAAATTAGGTAACGTGTTAACTAAGTAAATTACTATTTACAGTACAAATAATCTTGTGATTGTAATTTTGTTCAAATGTGTAAAATATTTTTAATTTACTACAAATAAATAAAATTAAAAAAACTTTTCTACTCTATAAAATATTGAATTTTAAATATTAATTTTACTTTGATTAAATAAATATTTTCAAAAAATAAATATTTCTCAATTAAAATTTACTAGTATATCAATATTTACGCATTTTAACTAGTAAGCACATTTATTAATTTAAAAATTGCACTTCTTTAATAGTGTTATCAAAGATTGTATTTAAAAAATTATGAGGTTCAACAGATTAGGTTTGAATAAACAAGGTCTTTAAGATAATACTTAAAATAGAGAATGTAATAAACTTGAATGTCGGAGGCTTTAGTTTTCAATACGTACTCGTATGTATATTTAAAAATTCCTAGTAATGAGAAATGGTATAAATATGTTCTGTGAAATATTTATCAGATAGAATCAATAAGCAGCTTGCAGGATATGCTACTAAAAGTACAATAATGTCGAGTATTCGACCCATTTATAAAAACAAAAGTCTGATAAATATTAGCATCTCGGCAACAGTTTAACTCTTGGCTAGTGCAGATTCAGAAACAAAATTAGTTAGAGGATATTACATCAGCAACAGAAACCACACGCATAAGTTATTAGCCCCTCCCCTAGTTTACGAAAAGAATAGCTCGCATATACGGGGCAGAAAAGCTTTCATGCCGTCGCGTGACCTGTACTCACGCTTAATGTACAGAGCGACACTTGTGGGAGTAAATCGCCACTGGATAACGTACATACAAGATAATAGCAAGATCGCTTCGTTAACTTATTGAAAAAGACTATATAGAGTAGGCGTGACCGTCAATATACCAGAACCGCGACTTTAAGCCTCAAAGTTCGCAAGGATTAGCCAGCAGCACGAAAGGAAAAATCAGGAATATAAGATTTCCGCTACCGCGAATTATTACATGTATGAATTAGAGTCATTCGAGAGAACATGATACACTTTTACTAATCAGTCGTCTAACATCCTGTAATTGCGCGAGTATGTTTGAGATTTCATTACTATTCGTCGTTCATTTTGCGACTCCGTGTGTGCTGTATAACTCTCAAGAAAAGTAATAATACGAACTTACCACTTTTTCACTATAGACCATTTGTGATTCTTAATCTGTGATTTGTCTTTACTTATTCATGCTGTAAAGAGCACGATTAACATCGCTACGCAACCATGACCGAGTGAGTACAGACGCTTTATCCTTTCATAGGGATAACTATTTACAAAAGAGTATATTAAATCAAACTTTATTGTGTAATAAATGCAAATATATCAAATTATTGCAAGTACGTATATGCAAATACGTATACAAAATAACTATTAAATAAACATTCCTTTTAATCCAATTTTAAATTATATGAAATATTCCACTTTCTTAATAAATCGTCGTAAATTTCAAGTACAGGTTCAAATTAATACAATATATTTAGATCTATTAATTTTCATTTTAAATCCCGTTTCTCTTACAAAATTTTAAATATTATTTTATTATCTTACACATGTCTATATATCTAATTAATTATATCACAAGAAAGGTGAAATAAATATTTGTTACAAAATAATATTTCAATAAACATGAATACATTTTTAAGGATGAATTTTTATTTTAATAAATCCGCAAAATTTATGCCTTAAATAATCCTATATTTTACTATTTTAATTATTAAAGTTATTAAATTAACATTTAATAGTGAAAATAGTAATAAATAGTGCGAATAAAGAATAAAAATATAAATATAAAGATCAATATAGTTCAGACAATTTACAATCATCGTTGAAAAATTTTAAAAACTTAATATGACCTTAAAAAATTAATTATTCTAAATATGCAGCAAGCAAAAGTTATCTTTAAATCCTCTAAGTTTTATCATCTACGCATATATTAAATTCAAAATTATTAAAACAATAATTAACAATTTATATTTATATTAAAAAAAAAACAGTTTTATACCCACTAATAACAGTTTTATTATATTTGTAACAGTTGGAAAAATGAATCTACATGTATTTCATGCGATGCAAATGATTCATATTTACATACAAGATCCTATAATCATTTGCAATAGTATACTAACAATATAAGATTGCTAAAACAAACCAAGGCTCTAAATCTCTATTATAATATATATTATGATAGGCAATGAAAACTTATACATTACGACAATTATTATTAATAATATCTTTATCAAAATATTTAAAGTCTCAGAGTTTTTCAAAAGTTGCATCTGGATGATCGACATTTTAAAATATTAATTTATTCTCAAAAACAATGAATTTCTTTTTAATATCAATATCATAGTTTTTTATTATACTTTTGTTAAGACAAATTATAATTGCATATCTTTTCGACATTAAAATATCTTATAATATAATTACTATAGTAATAAATAAAATAATAATAAACAATTAAATTTTTCTATAAGTTAAATTTTCAGCTTTTTTATGAAAATGAACAAATAAATAATATTGATATTTATGTGATAGTTTTTATTTATTTAAACAAAATTTTTAATTTAAATTAATGAAACAATCAATATAATCCTTATAAAACATTTTTATATATTGAACAACTAACTCCTCTATTCAATATAAAACTTTATATGGATAGCTTTTTATTATTTATGAATTCTTTTTTACTGTTATAAGATATTGATATTATTATTACAATTGTTATTATTACTTGAAAAAATAGCCTAAAAACTATTTACCGATTACTCTTCTACTCGCTCTACTCTTCTTTCAATCAAATAATTTAAGAATTCTATATATATATATATATATATATCTTCTAATATAATTATCATAGAAAATAGTTTCGAAGTTTTCATTATAATATCAATATAAAAATATACTTTTATTTTATTGAAAAATTTATTTATTTTTATTTTATTAGCTATTCATTTATTTATATTTTATAATTATTTAGATGTTAAATTTGAATAGTTTAATGCAATAATTAATTATTTTAATAAATTGAGTTAGTATACTTTAAAACGAAGAAATCTTTTCAATAAGTGAAACACTAAAAATTGAATTACAATCAAATAAAATAATAGTTATTAAATAATAGTTTATTAAAAAATATTTCTATTAAATGTAACAGCTTAATTAAAAATAAAATAAAGTACATTCATATAAAATTGTGTTAATTATATAAGATTATAAATAAAAATATTAATATGTAATTTCAAGGCATATTTCATTTACTCCATTCCAATTAATTTTTTAATACTTATCTCATAGCTATCTATATATTTCAATTAAACAAAATTAGAAATTTAATTTAGATCCAAACTCAAACATTTAAAACTTTATCTTGATGTGATGTCTTGAAAATCATAGATGTACATCTATGATTTACTTTTTATACACTTTTTATATGGTGCTATCGAAATAAAATTAATTTATAATCTATTAAAAATTTTATATGGATTTAAACTAGCTTTTCAAATTTTAATGTTTATCCAGTTATTCTATATTCCAATTTTGATCCTGTGTAATCGAAATCAATTAGAACCATGAGATAACATACCTAAACAAAATCATTTTCGATGGATACATTAGTAATCTACTGCATCAATATTTAAAATACGTAAATCATTCGGTTTGCAAATTTACAAATAAATTACTTAAAATTCGTCTATTTTATTATTTTCTTCGAATTTTCTTATTTTGATCGAACCATTAAAACATGATATAAATTCCAATTAATATAAATAACTATGAAAACTTAAATTACTGGAAGTATGAAATAAATTAAAAAACTGAATATTTAAAATAATATTCAATGTATAAATATGTATATAAATATATAAATATATAAAATAAATACAATGATAGTAAATGTCGCTTTGAACAAAGTATTTGTAAATTCAAAATGTATCCAATTATTATAAGCTTAAAATAAAAAACTATAAATATACTATAACTGTATTATAAATTATAATATATAATATAAAATAATATAAAATAGAATAATACTTCTTACTGATTGTAAAAGTTATTTTATGTAAAAGTTATGATTGTGATTTTTAATATAAATTATAAAAATAAAATAATTAAAAAATAGTAAAAAGAAATTTTATATAAAAATAAATTTGAATATATTGTATATATATAAATAACCAAATCAATTTGAAATTATTTATATTTTCTTAATTATACTATTATTTCTGAATACAGCTTATCATCAGGGAAATAAAATAGCCGAAAATTTTATTATTATATTATATTTATAATTAATAATGGTATAATTTACAATTATTAATAAATTATTCAATAATTAAAATATATCTTTACAATATTTGGAAAAAGAGTTTTAAAATGTATTAAAGATTTACATTAATTACTAAATATATATTTATAATTATTAAATAATTAATACTTTGAAAACTTATATAATTTTTTTTTTTTTTCATTTGTTTCATGATTATGCACTTAAATTTAAATTATAAAATTCTTAGACAATTAAATATGATATAAAAATCTATGTATTCAAATTCAAGAACATTAACTATAATTATAATTTAATTACTAATCATTATCATATTTTTATTCAATAAATTTCTAATCATTTAATTATTAACTGATATGATACTGATATGATATGATAATTTATTCATTTCCATAAACAATTGTTATTATCAAAAGATTACACTAATGAACAAGTATAATGAATGATAAAAAAATTGAAGGAATTATATAAAAGTATTAATTTATTTTAATTTTAAATTAGTAGCATTATGGCTCAACTAATTCAATGTACCTTGTTTAGAGAAAATTCAAAAATACTTGATGCTAAAAAAACTGCCCTTGCACATAAAAATTACAATGTAGCAATACAGTCTATCACAAATAGTATTAATAAAAATAAAGAACCAAAAATTAAAAAAAGACAAGGTAGTCCTTACAAGCAAATTTTAGCTGCTTTGGTTGCTCAATTAGGAACTATTAATACTGGTATGACCTTTGGCTTTCCTGCAATAGCTCTTCCACAATTGAAAGATGGAAATGGAACTATAAATATCAATTTAGACGAAGCAACTTGGATAGGTATGAATATATATTAAATATAATTTTTAAAAGTCTACTTATGAAAATACTATTTTAAATAAAAATCTTTCCATAATTTTTAAAATTTAGAACAATTTAACTGGTCATCCATATGAATAAAATATTTATAAATACTTATATCTATTTACAGCAAGCTTCTCAGCTATTGGCACACCTATTGGATGTTTTTTCTCTGGCTACTTGATGGATATGCTTGGAAGAAAACTATCTTTAATTGTTACAGAAGTACCTGCTTTACTTGGTTGGTTACTGATATTCTATGCATCAGATGTCCATATGATTTATGCTGGAAGATTTTTTACAGGACTTGGATCTGGAATGGTAGGGGCACCAGCTAGAGTATACACCAGTGAAGTAACTCAACCACATCTTCGGGGTATGTTAACTGCTATAGCCAGTGTAGGAGTCAGTACAGGAGTTCTTATCGAGTATGCATTAGGTGCCATAATTTCATGGAATGTATGTGCAAGCATTAGTGCTATTATACCTGCAACTGCATTAATTCTCATGCTTTTATTTCCTGAAACACCTTCCTATCTAATTTCTGTTAACAAACCTGAAAAAGCAAGAGAATCATTACAAAAGTTCAGAAGTACTTCATATGACCTAAATGAGGAAATGAACACTTTGATCAATTTTTCTAATAAAAATAATCTAAAGAGACTTACTGGTTTTCATGAAATAGTGGTTGCACTAGTTCAACCAAATGCATTAAAACCATTTGTATTGTTATTTCTTTATTTTTTAATTTATCAGTGGACTGGAACAAATGCTGTTACATTTTATGCAGTAGATATTGTTTCAATATCTGGAATTAAATTAAACAAATATTTTGTAACAGTTTTCTTTGGTGTTATAAGATTAACTTCAACAATAGTAGCTTGTATTGCTTGTCGAAGATATGGAAGAAGACCAATGACTTTAATTTCTTCTATTGGTTGTGGAATAACCATGATTGGACTTGGAATGTATTTATGGTTCAAAGAGTATTTATCTAATTATGCATGGATTCCAATTCTTTGTATTACGGGTTATACTGTTACATGTACACTAGGATTTTTAGTCATTCCCTGGATAATGATTGGTGAAATTTATCCAGCACAAATTCGAGGTATAATTGGTGGATTAACAACAATGTGTGCACACAGTTTTGTCTTTTCAGTAGTGAAAACATACCCATTACTAGCAAATTTAATTACACAACATGGAACTTTCCTTCTTTATGGATTCATTTCATTGATTGGTACTATTTATTTCTACATATATTTGCCAGAAACTAAAAATAAATCACTCCAAGAAATAGAAGATTTTTTTTCAGGAAGAAACAATAATTTACAAGTTGGAAAAATAAATATTAAACCAAAGTTTCAGCAAGTAAAAAAGGGTCAAGTACTTCCATAGTTATAGAAATTTATATAATATTTAAATTTATTTGAATAATTTATAATACAGGTTTCACAAAAATAAGTACCATAAAAATATATATATAGTTTGAATTCTATGAACGTTTAAAATATATATGAATTAATATTACTTTATAAAATGTCGTTTTAAAAGGTATTAACTATATAATTCCAATAAAAGTTTCAATAAAATAAAAATAAATAAAATATTGCATAAATTTTAATCAAAGTTAGTTAAATGTTATATATATTTCACAAAAAATTAAATTAATATTCATTAAGCCAATTGATTTTTAAAAAATGTTTAATTTAATGACCAGCAAATTTATACTTCTATTTATTTGTATTTTAAAAATATACATATATAAAACTTTTATGCAATTATATAATGTTCCTATATAAAAATGTGTACAAAATTATCAATAAAAATTATATTTATTTTTATGAATACTAAGCATTGTAATTAATGGATATAAAACGTATGTTACATATATTTGTAAAAAATAAAAAATATAATAAATTATTAAACATTTAAAACCATTTATTCTAAAATTAGAATTCAATTTTAATAAAAAAATATACTAGCTTCGTTTTGAAATGTATTTATTATTAAATTGAAAACTTTATTTACATAATATAAATTACAAAATTTACTCAAAATTTAGTCTATAATTATGTAATCTATGTTTATATTTTCTTTTTTCCTCTTTTTCTTTGATGAATTTTAATATCATTTCCTCGGGCAAATATTCTCCTCTATATTTATTTGGTATTCTAGTTCTTTTTAATAATTTAATACGTTGATTAACATATTCTTTTGCATTAAATTTGACAGCTTTTAATGTCATCGCCTTCAGTTCTGCCTCGAATATTTTATTTTTCAATTGTTTTTTTCTTACTTCTTGTTTTTCTATTACAGCTCGCATTTTTTTAAGAAATTTTTTCCTTTTATGTTTTTTAATTTTTTTTCGTCTGATAACTATTAATCTTACAGCTTGTTTTTCAATATTAATTTTATTTGGTATTTCAATAATTTTATCAGGTACAATATCAATTTCTTCGATATTTCGTTTTATTGGATTTTCAATTACACAATTTGATTGTGTCGGACATTCGATAATTTTATTTCTAGTTAAACTATTTGTTCGATTAGTAAATTGAAGATTAATAGATATTGGTTTAAATATAATATGATCTCCAACCAACTCGGATAACATTTTTTCTTGTAATAAAATTAAAGAAAGATTTTTCGGTACATTTATTTGCTGTCTTGAAAAATATGTACGAAAAATTTCTAAAATACATAATATTATGAATGACCTATTTATCTATTTATAAAAAAATTAAAGTTTACAAATATATAAAATGCAGTTACACTTTAAAATTTCAATCATACCTGTTTTAAATATATTAAATGATCGAAAACATTTTACTAAAGTGTTTAAAGCCATTATTTAAAAAATATAAAAGTTATAAAATTACTATCCGAACTTTTTATCATTCTACGATTCTGATGTAACCACTAAATAGTCCAAATATAAATTCTATGCTTAATAAAATGAAAGCGGGAAATTATAAAAAATAAAATTTATATTATTACAAAAATTTACACTGTTTATTTAAATAATAGCAATTAAAATTTCATGTCAGATAGATCAATTCTGAATAAATTATTTCTTAAATAAAATTAATCATATAAATGATTTTCCAATGTAAATAAATAAATTGAAAATATAAATAATAAATAAATTAAATTTTCCAATGTAAATAAATAAAACACTTCTATTATTTAAATAAATAATAAATTGAATAAATTAATAAATAAATCAATCTCATTTACTTAAATTAATATTTAAATAATATTAATAATTATATATACTTCATTGATAACTTTTTTAGTAAATAATGGTTCTATAAAAATTTATTTCGTTTATATATAAATTTACAGAAAAATAATAATATTACATAATTCTAATATGATATAAACAGCGATATATTTAAACATATAATGAAAGTACATCTATAAATACATATATGTAATATAAACATATAAAACATGATAAGTCATGATCCCTAAGGAAAAAATGTGTCTATAATAAAGAATTATAGAAGACAAATTATAATTCCAAGAAGAAATCTATTTCTATATAATTATATGAAAATAAATATGTTAGCAATAACAATATATAACAATAATTTATTCTTCCAAGGAAATTATAAATTTGATACGGATACATATTCAAAAATATGAAAAAGATATGTAGAAAAAGTTTTCTTTTGAAAAAATATTTCTAATGTAATTGAACATCTACTCAATGCATAAAAAATATTTACAGATAAATATAATACTAGAATAAAAATGTGAAAGACATTTAGAAAAAGATCATAAAAAATTCATGAATCGATTTGAAAAAGAATAATAGATGAAATAAAATAATATAATTTAAAACACCAATATCAAATTTGATAAGGATCAAAAGAAAACTTAAAAAATACGTATCAAATAACATCAGTGATTTAAAATAAATTGGCCAAATATTAAGTTCAAAAAAACTTGTCAGTAATAGGCTATAATTTTTAAAATGTATTATAAGAAGCTTTTGTTCTTTTTTCATTGTTTGCAACAAATGCTTATAAGCATTAATGTGTGTGAAAATTGTTAATGTTATTTTTTATGGCGAGTTTGCGCTATATCATATCTAAAGTAAACTTGTGAATAAGAATGAGGGATTTATATTCATAGGGTGGAGAGAGAGAGAGAGAGAGAAAGTATAGTAAACAAGAATGGAAAAAAATATTAAATGGTCACTAAACAAAATGTAAAAATTGATAATTGTAGGACAAAGAAAAAGTAGAGACTAGCAAATTATCTAAGACTTCATTATAAATAAAATTTAGATTATTATTTTACTATGTGATAAATTTTTAATGTCGTTTTACCTATCTTTATATAAAGATTTATGTATAAAATATTACAATGAGAAATTACTATTGAAATAAAAAAAAAATTTTAAGTTAATGCTGTTTATATTAAAATGCTTGTAGTATAATTCATATTAAAAGTCATATGATGAATCGATTTCTCATGAATTATCTTTTCCAACTATTTAATTAGGGTTTTCTACAGAAAATTTTAATTTCTTTTGCAAGAGTGTAATTCATATTTCTCTTTCCTCTAAATTTACTATAATCTTATGTTCTGCATGCATTAAGACTAATAATAGACCATATTTTATATGAAATTATGACATGAATAAGTTGTGGTCACTCTTAATTGATTGTAAAATAGTATAGAAGTTAATTAATATTGTAATTTTATTCTTAAATCTAGACCTAAATATTTTATTTAAGAATAATTAGATTGCCCTCTCCTCATGGGTTTATTTTTCGATTTTCCAAAAGAATTATGAAAGTTTTTAATGTAATAATTAAATTTTTTATATGAATTAATTTCATTTCTTAATATTAAAAAAATTCTTAAAGTATACAAAATATTTATATTTACTTAATATTTGTATATACAGTATTTAATTTTGTAACATACAAAATCTTTTAAATCAGCTAATATTTTTCTTATATACATAAATATTTAAGACTTAAAAAAAATGTATTCTTGAAATTTAGATTCAATATATAGAATATAATATAAATTAATCTATACATAATAAAAATATTAATAACTTTACTATGAGAAATTATTACAAATTGAAATTATTACAAATTGAAATTATTACATTTATACTACGCATTTTAAAAACTCAAGATTATTAGCGCATTCTTAATTGAATAGTAATTAAATAAAAATAAAATAAAATATATTTTTTTAAACTACGATATGCATGTGTAGTATTGTTTTTCGATGCAAATTGATTTCGAAACATGACTGACACGATCATAATTTTCATAAAAACTTGCATTTTTCTAATTTATATTTCTAATGTACTTATAGGTTTTTATATTTAAATTTAAGATAATTTCTTTGCTTCTAAAATGAAATGAAAGAATAAAATTATAAAATGTAAACATACTTAGTTTAAAAAATGGTTATTACTATTATTATCAAGATTATTGTTGCTTTTCTTGTTGTTATTATTGTTAACATATGTTTAAAAATTTAAATAAATCTTTGATGTAAAAAAAAACAGTAAAATCACGTTTGAAAACAAAATCATTAATCTCTGTCATTCTAATCAATAATTAAAATCAGAGGAAATCTCGTGATATATTAATCTCAACACAGAATTACTTTTCTTTAACAAACACGGTTTATGTAAAACAAATACATATTTATAAATTCGTAAGTCACACAAATATATTTCTATTATTAAAAAAGTAGATGCATAATATTCGTGAACATTTTCCTGCGCATGCCTCAAATCCGTATTCGGTATAATCTAATCACTTTGTTTCAAACACCAAAATCTGTATCGAAGTATTAGGACTAAAAAATTCCACACAATGACGTACAAAATCAAATAAGGATAGCGTATTACACATTACATGAATAAAATAGTCTGTGTATACCAATTGTCTTTGTGGGCAATTTATTTACATTAGCAATGGAAAGTAAAGTAACAAGTAAAACAAGTAGTTTGAAAGCACTTTTACTTAGAGCTTGGCGAGAAAGGTGGAGTGATCTTCAATGGGGAATTAATATTAAGACTGTAACTATACATAGATTGAATGTTCAATATATACAAGTGACTTAAATGATAAAATAATATTTCAGATTTTACCTAGAGGAGTAAGTGGCGATGTACATAATTTAGCTGACTGTATATTGCAGCAAGCCTTAGTAGGTCCAGGACCTAATGCATTAGTACTTTCATATCTTAAACATTCACTTTGTTCTCAAGTACGTTATTTTATATTATTTTCATCTTCTATCATAAATATCTATTGCTCTTTATAAATTTACAAGTATATAATATTAGATAATATATTAGATAGCTATTAAAGTATAATCATATTTTTAGCTAGTATCATATGCAGCTGTACTTCAAAGGATAAGCAAATATGATGCTTTTCATAAGCCACATTGCATTGTCAGTTTATTAGAATTCTTATCGATGATACATGTTGGTATAACTTGTCGTGGCAAACCAGAAGAAGATCTTTTAGCAGCAGCAAGTCTATCAATTGTATATTGGTTATTACAATGCTATAATTATGCTATAACCAAAGCACCTCAGGGCAACCCTTTAACTCCACAACCTTTTGAACTTATGAATAAGCCGGCACACTTATTAAAGGAACTGCTAGCTTCAGATTTTATTTGTGCTATGTTATATTCTGCTAAACATGACAATAAAGGTAAAAAATAATATTTCTAAATATTATCATTATTTTTATCTAATAAAACATGTATATTAAGAAAACTCTAATTTTTAATAAAAATCTATATTATGCATTTAAAGTTCATTGAAACAATTTTATTTGTGTTATTTAATAATATTAAAATCAATTATATTAATTATTACTTTATTCATTCAAATTAGAAATTCCAAATTTTTTTTTGTTTAACAGATTTATATATAGACATTGTAAAAAAATGTCAAGAAATAGAAAAAGAACAACAAAAAAGTAATATTAAATGTTTAATACCAATAGAAGATTCTCTGAAAAAACTTTGTAATTTAGAAATAGAAAATATAGTATCAAAATTTGTGAAAATTGATGCAGAACCCATCACTTATTGTTTACAACCTTTACTAGCAGTTCAAAATTTGGTTAACCCTAGCACAGAAACATCTACTTACATAAATCAGTTACATATGATTCAAAGATTGAAGAATTATTCTAATGCAAGACTATACTGTGAAGTAATTCGTGCATGTATGATGTGTTTACACGATGTCACAGGAACTTTTAAAGAATCACATTGGGGAGGATTTACAGTTTTGAAATTGCCACAAATTTTGAAGGATCTCCATGCAAGTAAGTTAAATAATTTATTTTTATTGAGAACTTATCTGTTTTTCTTTAATTTTATTGTAAATATATTTATTTATTTAGAAGGAAATGAGAGCTTTGAATATTCTCAAGATGTAATTGATGCTTTTGAGTTACTACTTCGATATACACCACTTTTAGATAAAATGGACATTATATGTGCTGGCAATAGTATTGAATTCTTATTAAACGAATTACATAAGGTAAACTTGGTCACAGAAAAACAAGCTAAGCATATAAGTAGCAGAAGGTATATTTTTTTTTACTTTCAAGTAAACTTTATTATTATAGATTATATATTTGAAAATAAAATACCTTATTTAGAGATGGTTTGCTGACAGCTTTACAAAAATTTGATTCACTCAATATCAGTTCATCAATTCGCACTGTAATAATACGGGCAGAACCAACTCTAGCAGGATTTTTAAAAACTCTTAATGCTGAATATACAAAGATTCAAGATGCTTTATTGAGTATGCTTTGTCAAGTATTAACTGGAAATAGTTTTGAATTAATGTTGTCAGTAGCAACTGTAGAAGGAAAAATGAAAATTTTTGTTTCTAGATTAATTAAATGTAATGAATGTAGTAAACAAATTAATGAAGTACCTGGAAAAACAACAACAACTCGTGCTTTGTTATTTGAAATTTCATTTTTAATGCTTTGTTCTATTGTTCAAACGTATGGTCCTGATGTAAGTACTGCTAATAGTATACCATATATTTCACTTCTATATTTTTAATTAGTTAATCTATAATTTCAAGATAAATAATATAATATTTTGTAATATTGTTTTGATTTTATGATTAAAAAATTTATTTATTTATTTATTTATTTACATATATAATATATATATATATATATATATATATATAATAGTGTTATTAAAATTAATGTGGAAAAGCATTCAAATTAAAAATAGTATTATATTTTACCTACAAAATAAATTAAAAAATATATAAAAAATTTTAATGCTCTTTACAAAAAACAATATTTGCATTAATAGTTAGCTGATAGTGGATGAATAAATTTATAAATAACAATAAGGTGTAATGAATTAAAATATAAATTTAATATGCTGAGCAGGTGGTATTGGAGGAAGGCGGCGACTCATTTTTTGAACAGTGGATGCGTGAATGTATGCCTTTGAAGGATAAGCCAAAGTCCCCATATAAGATGCTTCAAAACATTGATCCAACGAAAGTCGATTTACTTTTGGCCCAAACAAATTCAGTTGATCCAGATCTGAAATCAAGTAACACCAAGTGGCATGTAGTCTGCCAATCGGCAATGGGTGTCGCCAAGGAACTTCTCTATGCCTGGGAGAGTGGAGCATTAAGTGCCGCCGATGTTAAGAGATCGCTCAATGGACTAAGAGCTTCCTCTTGCTGCCTACCAGTATGTGCAACTGCCTGGCTCTGTACTTATATGAGTATAACTCATCAAGATGCACTTCTCAAACCTATGAATATGGTACAGCAATTCCTGACTCCGATAGCCAGTGATGAGATGCAAGATAACTTTAAAGAAAGGTAAGGAAAACTGAATGCTCAAAAGATATATATACTCACTCTATAAAAAAGAGCAACTACACAAATATTTTCTTAATATTCGTAACAATTTCTGTCTATATATAAGTTAGAATTTTGGTATTATATTTTTTTTTTAATTTGAATATATATCAATAAACATTAAGTATTAGCAATGAATAAATGTTCTCATCTGTTTAGAATTAAATTTATTGACATTACATATATTC
>JAPYYT010005029.1:0-11880 GCA_030522565.1 Ceratosolen corneri | reverse complement strand
GCATTACACTTATTAGTTTTGATAAATTTCATGTCATTATTAATAATAAAAGATTCAAAATTATCTTTTAAATATATATGATTAGTAGACATATTAGAAATATAAAACAAATTTTAATTTATACTGAATTTAAAAAAATTAATTTCTGAAACGTAGTTTCTCTTAAATAAATTCCCAAGTTTTTAAACTAATCTGATAAAAACTAATAAAAATTTACTATAAATTAATCAAAAAGAATATAAATTAATATTTTATTTTATTGTATTTAAGCATTATGTTGTGAAAAATGATATGTATAAATATTTATATAAATATAAATAATAAATAATATTTAAATTAATATTTAATCTTGTTAATACATACAAATAAGAAGATTTCCACGAAATAAATTTAAAAAAAATAAATAAGAAATAAATAAATTTTGCTGAGAAATTCTATGATTTATTAACCTAATTTATTTAAATTATTTATGGCTATTACATTTTTATTTATGTTTATTATTATTATTTATGGCTATTATATTAACTAATATTTAAAGGTACGTTGATTTTCTCTAAAATATAATGAATATAAATAAATGGATAATATTATAACGGCAAAATTCATAACTAAAAATGATGATTTAATTCTATCCCTACTGACAAAAAGACTTTTGTTACTTTCAATCTTCGTGTAAAAAGATTCAAACGTTCAATTATTGCACGTTTTAATTTTCGAAAAAATAAAAGAAATATGAAGAATTAAAAATGTGAATATAATTATACTAGAATTTGATGTAACATATTAAAAAAATATTAAAGAAAATTTGATAATATCTAATTTATGAAAAACAATTTATATATATAAATATATACCATATAATAGATCATTAATAAATTGAGCGATTATTTTTGTTATTTGTATGAATATAAGTACCATTTAAAAATGAAGTCTTTATAATAATAAACAATAATTTTTTCATTCAGTTTCTTGCTAATTTTGTTAAGAATGATAAGATATTTCGTATAAAAAGTTACAAATTACCATTTAAAAATTAATAAAATAACAGTCTATCTCGATTTCCTTACTAATTTTATAAAGAGGAAAAAATCATCTTTGAAATCACTTTAACATTGGTGTGTAACAGTTGTTTAATACCTTATAAGAATATAGAAACTACTAATGTATCCTTTTATGAAGCTGACAGTTATTTTCAAAGGGTGTGTCAGTGCACTTACATACGATCCTGTCTATTGTAGTAGTACAAGGTTTGTGTACACGATATCTTCGCCGTTCTGGACGATTGACTTCATGGAAATCGCAACTGCCAGAGAAGGGAAATGACGATAATGACGAACGCTTGATAAGAAGCCTCTTCGCACGAGTAGTCACGATCAAAAATCAATTGTTAGAGAATCTCGTGGATCTTACAAGTGATAACTAAGCGAGTAGTAAACAAAATGGAAAGATAGCGAATGATATTGAATAAATACTAAAACGCGTATAATATTTTGTTATTTTTCTCAATGCTCTTGTTGAAATAAATGGCATAAATATCTAAATCATTAAATAAGAATACAAATATTTCTTCAAAATATGTTTTGAAATTATTTATATATGCTACTGTATAATAGATTATAATGGTTATTATCATAATATAAATATTTCTAATATTTATGAATATTGATAAAATAAGTACTTAATAGTACTTTAAATGAAAATAGTCAAACCATTTAAATAAATTTTGTTCATAGATTTGAAGGAAATTTTATTATCAAATACGTATAACATTGAATAAAATTATTTTCATTAATATTTCATACGGATAACATCCATATATGCTATAAATTTTAATTCATTTCTTAATAATTAACATTCAATCAATGAAAAAACATGCCCTATTAATTTTATAAAACAATGAAACAGTTTCTGTATAGGTTATAATTAATTTTTAATTTTAAGAGATTTTAAATTTATCTTTTTGTATTATTTCATATTTCAACATATCCAATATCTTTCAATTACTAATAACACGTTTAGAAATGCTTTTCTTTTTATATATTTTATTTCTTTTTAAATTGTTATACAATTTTTTTATTCATTCAATTCTTAAAATATTGTTTAAATTTTCATTTTACATATTTAATTTCTTTGTCGATTATTATTCAATTTCAATTCTACATATTTTGTTTTTTTTTCCAAAATTCACTGCATTTTTACTCCTTTCATCCGTAACGAACAAACTAACTTTGTATAAAATAATTCTCACAAAATTATAATTTCTTAAGTATCTAAAGGAATGGAAAAAGAATCTATAAGATGGTTTCTTAATTAAATATAATTTTCAAATTACCAAATAAAATATTGTTTCAAAAATATGTACGTAAGAAATTGTACTTCGAATTTCTTAGTCTAATGATGATTAATAATTAAAAATGAATCATAATTTGTATAAAAGCGTTAAGAGAAAATTACATTTCTAAATAATTCAATTTTTAATGTATTGATAAACAATCAATTTTAATCTAAATATATACATAATCCATAATTAATATTAGCTCAAAATTTAATGATTTCTCAAAGTATTCAATATAAATTATTTAATTTACTGATAATAATAATTTGTCATTTTTTAAGTAGATTTAAAAAATATATTTTTTCAAATTAATATTCTGCGATAATAGGCAATTTTATATAAATATTTGATGTACATTCTGCATTTTTTTTTAGTAGTTCTGGTGAAAAATAGAATTTATTCTAATAATGATTGGAAATAAATAGTCTTTTCTAGTGTGCAAAATAGTACATACATAATTTGTCATTTGGGAAAATAATTTAAAATTGTCCGAAATTATTTATGATAATATAAAAGGGATTTATTTAAGTATTTAAATTTGTAAGAAGAGATTAATATTTGAAATATTTTATATTTCAAAGTTAGCAACGTCTTTTAAAATAGTGTTTCTTTGAAAGGGTCATGTCGTAATTGTATTTATGAGTATTTTCAGATATTAAACTTGCCACGAGCGCTTTACTAAGTGTCACAGCAGAAAACTACCGGAAAGTTTTACAAAACATAGCGACCCTTTGAATAAAGTGTCATTGATAAAAAACAGACATTAAATCAAGCTATTACAGTCTTGCCGCTATTGTGAATCACGAAATACAGGTTACGAGTAAGAGTCTTTCTCCATAAAATCCACACACGACCCTCTCTCTCTCTCTCTCTCTCTCTCTCTCTCTCTCTCTCTCTCTCTCTCTCTCTCTCTCTCTCTCTCTCTCTCTCTCAGTATATTTATCTTTATCTCTCACTTATTCTTTCTGTATATTTTCTCTATGCAGAAGAAACAATGATAGAATCTATATACCTCTGTTCTTCTCCACCATTACCGTAACTATTAAGCATATTTGATATATTTTCTGATGCAAGCTCTATTATGTTTAATGGATTTATGTTTCAGATAGAAGAAAAAAATTTTTTTTAAATTAATGACATATAAGAAACACATATATGTTTATAGATAGAAAAAAAATTGATCGCAACATAGATATGCTGGGTGAAAGTGCATGAGCAGGCAGGGCCAAGTATTTTCAGGTGCGGGCTTATCATAATTCTTATGGCAACACAAAATGAAAACTTCATGCGTGACCCCGTGAGAGAATTCTCAAGAGAGTAAAGCTTTTGTCCTGATGCGAGGCGAGACAAAGACAAAGGATAAAAAGAATCAGAGATGCTACAGAGAAGGAAAAACACAGAAAAGAAACAAGGATGCATTGCTTGCAAGAGATAAAATTTTTAAACGTGGACGAAGAGCGTTAGATGTGTAAAAAGAGGAACTAGTTTTTTAATTCCCTTTTTCATTTCCTCTCAAATTACTCTTCATTTTCAAGCGTACATTTTGGATAAATGAATACATGTGCAAATTTTTTCGTTCACTCTTTAATAAACAGAAAACAAATATTTTTATAAACGTAAATTGCAGGAAACTTTTTCTTTTATTTTCGAAATGAAAACGTATGAGTGGCAGAAAAGAGATAATTATATTTAATTGAGTGTAATTCTTTCAGAGTTATTTTTAATGTCTTCTATTTTCATTATCTAGGTCATTCAATAATATACCTTGCCGAATAGAATATAATCAGATCAATCCATAAGAGTCTTAAAACAAAACTTTATTGAATATAATGTCAAAATCACTATTCGAATTTTATGACACAATATATATATAAGTATTCAATTTTACCAAAATATTTAACTTTGATCATCTTTCAAAAATATATAATTAAAGCTAACAAGTAATCAAAATATAGAATATTTTTACGTAACAAATAAAAATTATGTATTAATAGTAAACGTTGTGATATAAAATGAAGTTATAAAAATTATCGTAAAAATTTGTGATAATGAGATTATGATATTGATATTATCTGTGTGTGTGTGTGTGTGTAATGTGTTTTTAAAATTTATTTTAAATTTTAAAATTTTTGGCTGCTAATTTTTTATAAAATAATCTTTAATTGAAAAAAGTGATTCATTTATTTATTGTTATATGGTGATGTCTATGTGTTAGTGTACTAGTGTGTGTTTAAATATACGTATGAGTTTATATTAGTGCTTATAAGCACTTATACCAAAATTTCTTCCTATTTAATAGATAAATGTAATGCAGTATTATCACTTATATTTAGTTGAAGCTTTAGACTTATGAACTAGAATAAGAAGTTACTCATAAATACAGGAGTCACAAAATATAATTACAATTAAACATATTACTTATTTGTCAATATGATAAATAGCAATAGACAAAAAAATAATAATCAATCACAAAAAAGAAAGTTTCTATATTTGAATTCTAGTCAAATTATCAAATAGAAAATTTCGATTATAATAATTAAAAAAATATATCGATTACTTCTAAGCAAATTATTTTTATATTGATTATATGGATTATAAATAGTGTCTATTATTATTCTGACAATAAATATAAAATGTTTTAAACATTTTAAGGCACCAAGAACATATTTTCTACAAGTTTATATTAATATTAATTCTAAATAGATTAATTTTTCAACTCTCTGTTCATCCGCAAAATATTATATTCGCAATTTTAAAATCTTTATTATTACAGCAGCATATCTCGCTATTTTATTAGTCAATTGGCCTCTTCGTAAGAAAAATATGAAAGATAGAAAATTAATTATAATTTAAGCAGATATTTGCACCACTTAACTTACTTGCATACATACAATTTTGTTTTAAAATTTTGTTTATCTGATTTTATATATCAAGATATTATATATCAAGCTACTACAGATATTATATAGTCATATGTTCGATAATCGATTGATTTATTTAAATTAAAGTGAATACTTTTAATGTAAAGTTTTTTAATATACATGTAGATATTAGACATTTATAATTACATAAATACAAACTACTTTTTTCATTATCAGAGAATACATATGTAATATTTATATTATTTATGTGTTACCTGTGATATAATACATACATAGATAGATTGATAGATAGGTAAAGAGATAGATATCGATAATATTGTATCATTTTATCAATAAATTATACATATTTTTGTTTTTCGATCGGAGTTAATTTATGCAATTCACACGCATTTAATATTGAAATATAATAAAATAATGGTTTAGCTGACTTTTATATAAACTTTTTACTAATCAGAACGAACGAACATACATGTTTTTATTAAAATTATAATAATTGTATTCTGCAGACATCATTTTTAATTATTGCTTTATAACGAATTATTTTTATTATTTTAATTATTGCTTTATATACGAACTATCTTTTATTCAAAATATTCAATGTATATAATTATAATTATAATGGTTGTATGTAATTTTCAAAAATGATATAGAAAATTCATGTTTATTGATCAAGCAAATAAACAAATGATTTGTGAGTTCTTCTCTTTAAATACAAATGCATACTTTTAAAAGAAATTGAATTACATAAAAAGATATTAAATTTTATAATATAATACAAAAAACTTCAAAATGGGCAGGGATAATATAAATATAGAAACGCATATGTACTCATATGAACAATTGTCGAAAAATTTTACATGGAAGAAAACTCATAATCTTAAAATTACTCTCAACTGTACTTATCCGTCTACTCTTATATTTCGGTACGACATACTTTTCTTTTTTCGCAATGTAGAGGACCGTTTCACCAGCTGATAATTGAGACTTTTCTCAAGCCCTCGTCGCGTATTCCACCCTCGTCTTTTCTCCTGACACCCCATATATGTAAGCGAATGTTTGGCTCTCTCGCGTTTCACGGTGCACGGCAGTGAATGCACGATAACCAGCCGAAGAAAGTACGTACACAGTTATATACAGGTTGGCGTCGTGCGAAAAATAGAAAAACAGATACTCGTCGATAAAGCTCAAAGATGGTAGAGTATTTTTGCAATAGAAAAACGATATCGTCGTTTAAAGCATCAAAATTTTATGAAAAAGGAAATGTAACTTTCTGGCGGAGATAAATATAAAAAAAGATCGTCTAATATTTATGATCGCATTAAAGTCGTATACAACTCAAAATAAATAGGTATAAAAAAATTGATCCTCTTAGATATAATGAGAATTTGAGATGAAGCTTCAAAACTCATGAAAGGTAATGAAATTTTAGTTTAAATTAACTTGCGTAATCACGCTGCTGCAGTGGCTATTAACCAAATATTTATTTGCTCCTTAGGTATTATTTTAAATAAAAATATCAATTAAATTTGTAGTATATTTCTGCAGTGATAATGCCACAATTTCAATTAATTTTAACATTTAATTAAAATAATTGTTGATAAATACAAAAATTAATCAAATAATTTAATAATTTTTGCAATTAAATTCTTTTCCTAAATAACTGATAATTTGCAATAATGTCAAATTGCCACATCTTAAAAACGTACAATAAACTTTCACTCAATTAATTCATGCATATTTAAATATGCGTGTGCATTCACGTGACTCTTTATCGGATAATTCATAGTTATTTCTATAAAGAATTAGTGTCTAAGCAAAGATACTTTTAAATCTTAATATAAAATAACATTTATATTCTACATTTTTATAAAATTACATTTTAAGAAAAAGAAAATAAAAAAACCATGCAAATTATTCAATGATAGAAGAAAATAATAAGATGACCTTGGTACAACGAATAAAAGAGTAGATGAAAAAATAAAACTGAAGGAATAGAAAAACAGAGAAAATAATGGTAAATATAAAAATCAAAACAGGCGTTGAATGGTTTATTTAAGTAAAACGAATACCGAAACATTTATTTTTGTGTGGAAACACGCACACACGCTTACAAAATTGCTCACGCGCAAAGCTAGAGAGAGAGAGAGAGAGAGAGAGAGAGAGAGAGAGAGAAATAGAGGAAGCGCATCGGCTTTTAAGCAAAGTTGGCATTCGAACCGTGGAAATACCATTTTCACTCTGGAAACTGCCGTTCCGCATCTGGTGGAAAGCATGAGAGGGAGAACGATAGATAGAGAATTTCTTCGCAGAAAGAGTCCGTAGAGAGCAGCTTCCACTGTGCACGGTTTATTTGGACAGTGATTTGAAGTGAAAGCTCTGAAATTTGACATTCCCTCTACTTCTTCTATCCCTTTTCCACCAACGAACAGAAGGCCAAGTATAGAGTTTAGGTATATACCAACGACTGTAAGGAAGAGTTGAAGGGAACAGTACCGAAAGTCTGATTTGCGAAAGTGCCCTGCGTGTCGGTGACGGGGCACACGTACAAACGTCAGAGCAGAGGCCTGTAAAACGATTGACATATTGAGTTCGTTTGTTTAGTGGACACATCTATGTAGAATAGACAATACTTTGAATTATCTCCTGATGTGCTCTATTAACAAGCATTTTAATTAAGTCGGAAATGGTACATGCATATCAACTAGTCATGCTTCAAGCATTTGATGGGCAGATTTGACCTTACAAGAATAGTGTCGGTATTTTAATTGGAAACTAATTTTTGCTTTATCGTGCAAGCTTTATAGCATAAAACACATTATAAGTAATATTATTATTTATAATACATTTTGTATAGCTCGCAATAAAATACAACGACAAAATTATAGCAAAATACGTTAATTAAAAATGAATAAATGGTTTGAATATATTAATCAAGAAACTTGGTTATTTACAAGTATGACACAATTTCAGAGTGAATTTAATAATAATTTTAAAATCCGTTCATTTAAAAATTTAAGTTAGAATTAATATTTATAATTGCTTTCCTTAATACTTATTTATATAATTCATATATAATCATTTCATTTATATGATCCATAAATGAAATCCCTACAATTTCTACCTTCAATATATCATAGTTTTCATTGAGCTTCCGTTCACATTTTTCTGTAAATGTAAATATGTAATTCTTTTTGTGACACAAAATCATAAGCATAGAGGAAATAACAAGTACTGTACTTAAAGAAAATTTAGTTATTGATCGAATATAATATAACTTACCGTATGCAAGTTACGTATAAGAAGCTCTATCGATCACTTGTCTAATGGTTTATTTCGCAATCTTCGCAATCCTCTCTTCAAAGTGAATTCATATTCAAGTACTTGACCGCTAAATTTGCAAGTTTCGCATTTGCGATTGCTATTGCTAGACTACTTAAACTTCTATGTAAAAACTAAAATATAAAGGCAGAAAAGGAAAGAAATAAATAATACGCAATCCAACGAAGATACAAAGAAAATTCTTACTTCCGACATAAAATAGTGTTGCTGTAAGCTATTCTATGCATATTTTCTATGCATATACTACAAATGGTGTAATAGTGACCGTATGAATTTAATCGCTATTGAAAAAATTACACCGTAATTCTAAATATTTAATAACATACAGTTGCATTTATGTCTCTTAATTTATGTGTGACTTAATAACATAAAAAGCAACAATAAATAGTACTTTGTCATAGTTTTCTATAAAAAAATAGTAATTATGTAACTAATTGCCTAATTGCATAATATTATGCATATTATAGTAATATTATAGTAACTTTGATGATGAACAATATTACAATGTATACTGAAATATATAAATATTATAAGCTGTTATTTAGGCTAATGTATCTAGATATATTTATATAATATATCTCATCGTTGCATGATGAATATTATTTCGATATCTATTATGTTACTGATTTTTCTAGGTCTAAAACTTCTGATACAGCACTCGATAACACTCAATTATATTTTTAAATGCTTATTATATAGAGCAACAATTTTTTAAAATTAATTTAATATAGAATTCTTATGCAAATTTCTGATTATTTGATTTTATTTTTATACCTGAAATGTTAATAATGTATATGGTAATAAAGTAATACACGTATAATACAATTTCACCACGTACACTACAATATAATAAAAAACATAATAACAATTAAATATGGCCTTTTATTCAATTTAGTGTTAAAAAATCCATTGCACAAAAATATAGCTCTATACAAAAAATTATATAAAATAAGGTGAAAATTTTTCGAAATGTTGAAATGTAATTTGCAGTCGATTTTATAGACAGACACGAAAAATTACTGAAAAGCCGAGCGAGACTCCTTTGTCAGATCTAGTAAATGATATTGACTATGATAATACTAGACCGATGGTTCGTACGGTCTTACGAAAAAATGAATTATCTAGAAAAGTTTAAAAACCACGAGAATTTTCCACCTTCGTTCTCTCCATCAGGTTCCTTTCTTCAACTTTTACCGAAAATTCTTACGACCAGTTTCATCGAGAAAAGTTTAAGGTTTCACCGTATTTGAAAAAACGTGATCTCTCATGGCTATGTATTCGTGGACGAGAATTGACCCGCATTCCATATGACGAGGCTCGAATATAAATTAAAGTAAATGAAGAAAAAAGTATGACCGAGTCGAGATACACCGCGGAAGTACCCAATGTAGCCAAGTCCACGCGACCTTTTTCGGTCTACACATCTTGTATTTTGAGTGATAATCCTTTAGCACTCGCTGTTTCGATTTTTCTCATATGGCAATATTTCGCATGGGGTGAATTATACATCGGTGGGATTACGCCTTTGCTCACTCGAGCGTTACAATAATAATAGCTAGGAAATCTTGTTTCCCTGTGTCTTCGAAGGATTTACGGAGCTTAGCGATGTTTTGCTACTCCTCCCTTTTATTGCTTCTTGATTTAGTACGGATCGCTACGTTTACACACGCATTCTCCTTTCAACCCATGAGCGAAAGGACATTTATTATAGCAAATAGCCGATTACTATATATTATTGCAATTTACTTTCTTGAAATACTCAACAGAAATTGCAAATATTCAATAGTGAGCTGCAATCTACTAGACAAATAGCTTGAACGTAATTCACATACGACAATTATCGTACATGCATTTTGTTAACATGCTATTCATATTGGATATGGATGGCATATTGCAATAAGAATTTATTGTTAACGCAAAATCTGCTCTTATGATTGTCAGATACGTAATAATAGCATTATATTATAAATGACGATTAATTGAATGATATAGGTTATGGTTAATTCACTGTACCGTGAGAAATAAAAATAATGTTAGAACACAGTTTGCCAATAACATCAGGTCGCATAGATATAATTTACCAAATAGTTTAATTCTGTAAAATATCACTTTGTAGGTTTAATATAATATAGTATATGTAATAAATTATATTATTTACTAAATATTGTAGTACTATTACAGTATTTACTATTATAATATAAAAAAATATTTAAAATTAATAATATCCTGTAGTTACTCTGTGGACAATTTACTCGAAAAATAGTCATTCGTAATAACTTAATTATTAAATTAATACAAAAAAAATTTCAAGTCAGACTGACAAAACTTATTACCTTAATTATATCAATTCCAAGAATTATTTTTTATTTTATTTTATGCTAAGAAATAGACGCTAGCGGTAAAGTATTAGTACAAGCTAGACTGAATAATTTATCATTGAGGTGTGATTATATACCAAAAGAGCGTTCAATCAACACAATCCGCTTTTCTTGACTGTAAAAGATCACGTCTCAGGAGCTTTGTTTATGAGCCAAATGTAAGCAAAATTGCTGTCCAGCTACATTAAAGTACACATTAACACGTTCAAGTAATAAAAATGACTAAAAAATCAATGGCTATCATACTAGACTTAAAGTAGAAAATCTAGCATTATTATTATTCTATTCACTTACTTTATCTCCTTTCCTCTTACAAACTCGCATAGGACAATACATTATGTATTCTTATGCATTATACATTCCTTACATCTACAAGTATTTCATAGGTGGGTCTGGATCCATAATATGTACCTATACGCGTAATTGCATCTGCTTCAGTTCGTATAAGTATGCGGCATGGAAAGCTAGATGCAATAAAGCCTGATGGAGGGCTAATTTGCTCTGTAATCGTAAATTTACGTTTAAAAATCGAATAAATTTATGAAAATTCAAGGTTTCACCATTCACTTGCAAAATTAAAATGAAAAATAACAGTACATTATACGTAACAGAAAATACCAAAAAAATTATCGAATTTCATTTGAATTATATTCCAATACTTATTAGATTTTAATATGATATATAATATTGGATCGATTAAAATTAGAATTCAATTCTTCATTTTGAAAACAATATATACTTCTTCCATAAAAACTAAAGATATTCATCTTGCATTATCTAGCGATATAAAACATACCTAACCATTTCTCCTTAAATTATTACATATAAAGAACACATCAATGGTATTTTTAATCGACATTCAGTCAATATTATTGATAAAAGAATTTTTATAGTAATGATATTGTAATATATCAAAGTATTCGGGATTTAACCCGATGTGTAAACT
>JAPYYT010005023.1:0-10068 GCA_030522565.1 Ceratosolen corneri | reverse complement strand
AAACCTCGCCCTGGTGAAACGTGGACGAATACCTCGGCACTCCATCATTCGGAGAAGCTAGCCAAGCTCAATAATCCCATCCTATAGCACCAATAAGGCCTCGAGTAATATCCACCTGTCATAATCAAGTGGAATGCAAAAATGCGGAATAACATTGGCTAACATTGGAATAACATGAATAATTGTCCGGCAGCGGCGCTCCAGTCGCTCGATCTCGTCCCGGCGCACACGAGGCCCGGCAAATTCTAATAAATCACTTATGTATTTTGCGAAAGTGGTGGCGCATGCTAAAAGGTCAATCTATATAAGCACCCCGGCACGATAATGCCCCACCTGCAGTCCCCCCGACCACTCGCCCCCTCACCCTTTTAACCGGGGCTCGATCCGATAACCGAGGACGCACGCGCGGCCAACCGCGCGCCTCCTCACCTCCCGCATTTAATCTCTCATCCCTTATTTTCACTCTTTTTACTCACAAGCCCAAACGCCATTTTACCGAGTCGCCTCCTCTAGACCCCCCCACCCACTCACCCACGCCGCAACCACCGCGCGTAATACCGCCCTGACAAAATGCTCGGGCATCGTTCTATACACAATTAGGATAATTGTGCTCGGGAAGGCGCTCCTTCCACCCTTTCCGCCAGCCACGATTTTTCACGACAACGTACTTCAATGGAATTAATTAGACTGCCCTCACGGAATCTTCGCTGATGGTGGATTTCGTTCGATCGCCCGACAATTCGTTTCCTTGTTCTCACTACCCTGTTTTAGCGAGAAGTCGTTTTTGTTGTTTTACAGAATTGAAAGAGACATCGATGCGCCGGGATTGATCAATCATTTTGATTATGTTTTAGCATCGAAATTTCCAAAATTATTACACTTTCTTGTGCGCGTTAATTCATACTCGGCGCTTACACTCCTTCACTCAGCATTGAAAATGCATTCACCGAGTCGTGTTTGCACTAAAAAGTACTTTTAAAATAATTATTTTTCGAAATTCAGGTATTGTTTAAAAGATGGTGTTTTTTAAAATTGGCCATTTTCAATTGTGCATTTTCAAGCAAAAAATGTTTCGACCAGATCGGAATTAGGAATATATTTACACAGTACATTATTTATCATAGTCACATTATTTACATTACTTTTATATCGAGATGAAGGAAATATTTCCTTACATTTCAAGAAAAGTAAATTTTTAAATAAATATCAAAACTATATGCATGCACATAAAGCAACATTATATTCATAACTAATAATATATATTTGCATATAAAGATTATTGATATTTAATGCAGATTTACAATTACAATTTAAATGAATGAAGTGAAAGTAAAAATCTTGAGATAGAAAACTCCAATTTATATATTATATATATATATATATATATATATATCGACTTTATGTTTAAATAAGACTTTGAGAAAAGATGAAGCATTTCTTTTTGAAATAAGAATCGAAACAGCTAATATATTTCTATCGTATTTACAATTGAATTTTTGCAACTGAAATTCCACATTAAAAGATTATGCGCCGACCTTTTAATTACAACATGTCTTTAATAACGCTTATAATTTTGATCTTAAATTATGAACCGGCGACTTACGAAACAATTTCATCGACCAATTAAGAATAGCCATCGTTTTCGAACATTGGAAATCCAAGTCTACGTCAACGCGAATAAAACTATTTATTTCTCATTTTAATAACTTTTAAAAATCTGCTAGCCTTTTCTATTCTACTTTTATATTTTTGTATAAAAACACATCCTATAATCTACATTTATAATTTTCGGATGATACACTTAATGGGTACCGCGTATGATGCTAAACGACCTTCGCAGTATATCTGGATGCAGTATTTCATCTCTTTTAATCCATTTCCACTTCACGATCTTGCGTAACAAGTGGTACATGAGCTTGTAATTAGCACGTAACATTAAATGAATTTTACATAGTAATTTCACACCAACGATTTTCATTCTGAAAATTGATCATAAAATAATAATTCTAGATAGCAAATAGAATTCCTTTAATATAAAAGATAAGCCTTCTGATTTTGAAATTGCGAACTTTAATATTCTCTCTCATATTAACGGAAATTTAAATAATCATTAGTTTCAAAACGTTGTGCCAATTTCACAATTTAAACGGAAGTTTTTAATTTTATTTAACAAATTTAAAAGCTCTACTATTTTACGATGAAATCTGGTATTGTGTTTAGTGCTACATATGGTATTTGAAACGACTTTAATAGCGAGGTTTTTACAATAAAGAGTTATTATCAATAGTTTATGCAATCCACTATTTATTAAGTGATAATTTATTCATCGAGTACTTGTTTTAATAAGCGGAACAATTAATATGTCTGAGCAAAGTGCCCATTTAGTGGAATGATATAAAATATCAATGGCTATATTAACGAAGTCCTTAAATACCAATTATATATGTGATCATCATAAAATAATTATACATTTTTCATACATTTTATTCAATTTTGCATATAATTAATTAGGTCGAATATTAATCTAAATTAATACCACAATGATTTATTTTTGAAAAATATTTTTGAAAAAACGTAAAAATTGATCCAATTTAAGGATTGCGTGGTTAGAAAAATATTCTTATGTATACCGGCACTGAAAAAACAGGTAAAATATAAATAAAAGTAATTTTTATATACCACACGATGATCTTTTGCAATGCGTACGAAAATGAATACAAGACTAATTGTACTTTTGAATTGAAATTTGTACCATGAATTATTTAATTAATACCATTTAGAGCAATTCCTCATTATAACAATAAAATTTAAATCTTGTTTTATTTGTATAATAATTTCTTTTGTTTTATGTATCTGATTTGACATTGAAACTGGCATAATTTTTTATTATTATCTTCTCGATAATTACAATAAAATTTTTTTGTTAAATACTTCCTTATTTTACATATTTTATAAATTATAAATATTCAATTTATAATAGACAAATCAATATATATATATATATATATATATATATAATGAATACAAATAATACGATGAAGCGATAATAAAGTATTCCTAAATTAAGAATAAATTTTTATTACATGCATGAACGTTGTATTTATTGAAAATATTTTTATTATAAAATCAATGATTATAACTAATAACCATTATTGACTGATAATGTTTGATTTATTATAAAAACAGTGTTTAATTAGATTCATAGAGTTTTATTTCTTTCTTTCATTTATGTTGCTACTAAAACTACTAAATGTATTAATAGTTCAGTTTCAATATATTCAGATTTAACGTATCACTAAATATTTAAATTTGCAAACATCTTAAATTTGATTTTTATATTTTTAAAATTGTTAGAAAAGTAAAGGTGGTCTTAATAATTAAAATGATTATTTTAAAATTTATTTTTAATCGAAAGTTAATAAAGAATTTTTAATTGTAATTTGAAAAATTATTTGAAATGAGATAAGTATATTTGAAGCAAGCCGACGTAAATACTTTTGCTCTGCACTATTTGTAGTATTTTATTAGTGTAAATTAAAAAAAAAAAAACTGTTACCTCTTCGTAATTCGTTTCCTTTAACTCGTATTTAACAATTTATATTCATATTGCAGTGTATAAATATTATCTGCATGATTTTTTTCATGTTCACAGTTAAACGGAAAGTATTCCGATAGTGTGTAATTAATAATATTTCGTGTGAACTAAGTAATGATATTATTTAAGTAATGTTTTAATTAATCGGGTAATTGATAACAGTTTAATTTGGACAAATTTTTAATGAAATGATACATTTTATAGGGAGTATTTATTCAGTTGTTTGTCAATGAAAATGTCTGTTTCATTCGTTATACTGAGAAAACGTGTTTGGAAGAATACCATGACAGAATTGATTATGTAATAATTAAATTTTCTGATCTACTTAAATTTGTACCATTAACTAATTTAATACTAGAAGAATAGAATTAGGTTTGTGTGCGTTCAATAATTTCTTGAATATTATATTTTAAAAGATTTTAATTTAACTGTTTCCGTAACGTTGTGCGCATAATTATTTATTTTATTTATGATATTTATGATATGACTTGGCACGTAGATCTATATCTTTTAAAATATAGTAGAATCATTTGTACAACAATTTAAAAGTCAAAGTAGAATGATCCGAATTAGCTATTATAAGCTTATGTATATACTTCCCATGTTATTCAATCAGTTTAAATTACGTATCGTTTGACTCAAATAGGATATTTAATTTTTTTAACGATGTAGTTGTTGGCTGTAAATAATCGTTATGTATGAGATTGACGGTATGCACGGATGGGGTGGTATGTGCGACCCAGCAGACAATAATACAACGTTTATTATATGTACACACGTTTATTAATAATGTCTCTTGCTAGTGAAAGCGAAGGCTGATTTTTTTTTTCTTTTTTTTTTTTTGCAGTATCGTTAAACGGGTTTGGCCGTTACTTTTTAATGACTTTACGAGTGTACAGTTACGACTGGAGAGGAAACTTTTATATTCGTTTCCAAATATTCCACCAATAAACTCCCAATAATTTGATATTTTTCTGATGCCGTAAATAATAGATACTGGCTTTATTGCTTATTATAAATTGTAAATTTATTTTTTTTTTATCTAGCAATTTTAATTCTTAAATTGATAAGTAAATTAAAAGGAAATTGTATTGTAGTATATTAGTCGTAATAATAGCATCGTATTACATTGTATTATTATGGTGTTGTATGCTATTCGATAAATTACATTCAACTACGATAAATTTAATTGCATAATATTTTTGATAGAAGAAACTAATTCGTTCTTCTTTTCTTTTTTATACTGTACAGAATTACGCGCTATTGATAATATTCTAATCATTGCTTTAGTTTACACATCATAATTGTTGCAATTATTTATTACTTCTATAAATAAACGACTATTCAGACAATTATTATCAATAATATATTTATTCAATTCGTTAATATTATATTTATTTTATATAATAATATATGGATTTGGAATATTCATTTAATTTGAAAGGTATTTCATATTAATAATTATTTATAATTTTTCTTTATTTGTTCATTAAGGTGTAGCAATCAGTTTTCAAAATTAATGTTGCAAATTTTTGTTTCAAGGAAAATTGCAAATAAATATAAAATTTAAGCAAAATCTAAGTATTTGAAGTTTTTTTTTTAAATTGCATTGTTAACAATACACGTTAAATTTTCATTACATTATTATGTACATTATAATGCAAGTATGCAAACTTATGGACATTAGCGTTTACATACATTTGCTAACAAATGACTGATTTGACTGAGAACGTGACGTTATCACCGTATCGACATCACCGTCATTATTGCAAAATTCATATATGTAGAATTTATTATGTAAAATTTATATAAAAACAAAATTATTATATAAAAACAAATTTATTATATAAAAACAAAAATAAAATTTTTAATGTTGTAATATATTTTTGATAATTTATAATTTATAATACTTTGCAAAATTATTGACATTATTTTTGCTACTTAGACACATTACTTTTTATTAAAAACCTGCAATTACTTGTCAGAATTTTGAATGTTTTTGGATCTATAGTAAATTGTAGGCATTTAGTTGTTGTGATTCTCTTTGCCAGGATCTATCAAATTCTGGACCAAAGTTATTTAGAATCAATTATTTTCTGATTGTCAATTTTATCAATACTACAATAATACAATGAAAGGGTTCTAAAATATATTTATTCATTTATTTTAACTATATTAGCTGTTAAATAGTATTATAGAATACAATAAAAATGATCTCATATAATTTCTCTAAAACCTTTATTGAAAAAGACAATTTAATGTACATTATTAGTATTGAGTACATTTCGGTGATATATCGCTTGATTATTAATCTAAAACTAGTTTTAGATAATATGTCATATTTCTTTTCATTAAATTAAAGTTTTATTTATTCGTACTTTCAAGTATTTTGGAGTATACGAGACTTACCAAAGAGCACTTGAAAAAGCACCTAGAAGTGCATTCACTGCAGTAAGTTAAATACATTACAGGTGATTTTTTTTTGTAGAAGAAATGTATAGTAATTAATTATACATCAGCAGGATTAGGTAAATGTTCCAATTACTGTTATCATTTAAATGTTTATTTTTTTCACTTTCTAAGACTGTAAATATAATTTTTCATATTTAATACTATGAACGTACTTACTTTTATCACATGTATGCGCGACGTTTAAGGATCTTTCCTTATGTTATATTGGAAAACTTTATAAGTAATTGAGTAAAAAATGTATTTGGCATTGAAATAGTTACAGTAATTAGGTCATCCACCGTACCTTAATTACCAGATTAGCATTCGAAATGAGCAACAAGGTTAAAGTAGTACATGCGTGATAAAATAAAGTCGATTATATTATGACATATTCTTATAATGAAGTTCCTTGTCAATTACATAAAACAAATTGCATTAACCTTAATATACATATATATATATATATATATATATATATATATATATATATATATATTATGTGAAAGAAATAAATAAAATTAAATATTTACAATTAATTTAACATAGTATAATATAAATGTAAAAAAATACGTTTATCGAACAAATTTATGTAGATTTTTTTTCTAGTTTTACTAGTATCTTAAAAAAGTTTTGATTAATTTATTATCGTTCCTTTTTATTTACAACGAAATATTCTTAAAACAATAGTTAATTATAAATCATTGTTTAAGTTTTACCTAAATCTCTCTAATACTTTGCCTTTTACAGAACCTACGTTGTCTGCATAAAACAATAATGAATTTCATTTACTCAGCAGCGTCTAAACAAATTTATGGAAATTTTTGTAATTCAAAAAACCAATTAATATAATAAAATGTATAATTTTTAATTCTATACCCTCGACTTCTTTCATTGATCTACATGAGAACAATTTTTCAAGAAAAAAAATATTAACGAATATGTTTCCCTCATCATTAGTATTTAAGCTCTAAACCCCTCAAAACAATTTGATAGCAAATTACTTTGAATAAAATTATTATACAAGTAATTTTAGCATACTATTTGTATTAAAGAATGGCAACCAAGTATTTGTAATTTCGAAAATATTGTATGGATTATAGTATTTTCCTTATCCACTCTTTTTATTATAATTTTACAGCCAATTTTCTATTTTTTCTTTTATTCATATACTTTATTGTCTTATGAACATCATTTATATATATTTACTTTTTAATACTGTAATGCCTGAGCATCGATTAAGCAATTCAAGATTACAAATATCGCTTAATTTATTTTTTTGTTTATTGTTTTTTTTGTTTTTTCGTTTGTTTTTTTTTTGTTTTTTGTTTTTTGTTTTTGTTTTTTTGACGAGTTTATAGCCAGCCAGTAGTCTAGTCAATGACTTTTTGGTAACATAGCCGTCAGAAGAATCGATAATTATATATCAATTTTCGTAGGTGTTTGGTCGAAGAAATTATAAATAATAACGTATAGTTGTTATTCTGGTATTATTTTTATCCCTAGTAAAATAAGTATTAAAGTATTATGGGAGCTACGAAAGGCTAACTCGAAACCTCATATATATATATTGATATAGTCAGTTCTACTAAGAAAGTAATATTTTATAAGTTATACTGTTTTTTAAAAAAAAAAAAAAAAAAAAAAAAAAGAAATTTAAATAAATGTATATTCTAAATATAATAATATCATTAAAGTTTTAATGAAGCTGAACATTATAAAGAATAGGTATGAGATAACGAAATGCATATAATAAGCATATAGGATAACAAATGGCATTAATATATGTACAAATCTATGGCTGGATGTTATTGGAAATGATTTTCAATATTTCCAAATGATATTGGAAATTCAATTTTGAAAATCATTCAAATACATCCACAAAAACAATAAGCTATTTCGCGCAAAATTTAAAAGAGCTAACGAAGGCTTTAGTAAAGGTTCGTTGCGATAAAAGGACATGAGTAAGCTCGTGTCGACGAAATAACTGTAACATCGAAGCGACTGAAGTTGCGCTTAAACTGTGCACAGTGACGTCCAAACTAAAACTCGCCAAAAAAGCCTCTAGAAGTCCTCGGCTACTTGCCTGGGTTGAATTGCGCCAGAAAGGAAAAACGAGAGGGTAGAGAGAGTAGAGAGAGTAGAGATAGAGAGAGTGAGAGAGAGAGAGAGAGAGAAGGATAAAGGGATGGCGCAAGATTGAGGGAAGGAGGAGTCGAAGGAGATGGGAAGGCATGATTACGAGAGCATGGGGTCGTGGAAAGAGCTCCGGCGCCTTCCCTTTGTGTCGTTCCCCGCCCGCGTCGGAGTAGGGATAAGCCACGATGTCGCTGATTAATACGGTTTACCAGTAAGTGTAACGGAGTGTGCAAAACGCGTATGCTCCGCCATCGTCGTCGACGCCAACGCCGACGCCGTTGACGGCGGCGCTCCCCTTCCTCGACGCGCGACGAACCAAACGCCGGCACGTGCCGATCAATGGCGCCTCTCTCGTGATTGGTCGTCGACTCCAGTCGGAAGCGGGGCGCCGCTCTCCAATCCCCCACCCCCCCTCTCCTCTTGGTCCACCATCCCTGCGCCATCCTCCCTGTCCAGCCACCCAGTCGACTTACCACCCTGCGGAGGGTTCGTCCTGTAAGAGAGGCAAAGCTTCTCTTGTAAGACGCATTGATTGTCGACAAACCCAGCGCTCCATCCTGCGCCTTCCTTCTGCTCCTTCACTTTCTTCCTTCTTTCTTTCCTTTCCAAGCAGCTCTTGGTTTTTGCAGGCGCCACGACCGCCGCCAACGCCGACGAGCAGCTTGATTATTCGAAGCGGGGGTCTGACGGCAGCTCGCCTCGCACTACTGTCGCGTGCAACATAACTACCAAGCTAGATTTATCCATATTTACTTATGTATACGTGCGTGCACGTATTGATGTGTGTACGTATGCAGAAACGTAAGTAGGCATTTATGTAGGTATGTGGGCAACGTGTGTGTTTACATGCACAGGTACGTACGCATGTGCGTACTCAAGTGCGCGTGTGAGCAGGGTTGTGGCGTTGATTGTTTAATATGTACACTGGACGGATACGAGTGTGTGATTGTGTGTGCATATGCTTGCGCGTACGTGCACGCGTATCATTATGAGAGAATGAATTAAAGAATTGTTGCTTTGTCACGAGAACAAGTTTATTCGAAATATTTCTAAGACAATGAGCGCTATATTATTTGCTAAATTGCGTATGCATATAGATAAGATATTCTCGATGAATAGTTGTTTTATGTACGCCCGACACTGATCGTGCATAGATAGGTAATCTACGATTCACACGAAAGTTCTCTCACTCTCTCTCTCTCTCTCTCTCTCTCTCTCTCTCAGTCACGCACAGAGGCACACACTCTCTCTCTCTCTCTCTCTTTCTCTCACACACCCTCTCTCTCACTCTCTCTCTCTCACTCTCACTCTCGCTCTCTCGCTCTCACTCTCTCTCGCTCTCTCGCTCTCTCGCTCTCTCGATCACTCTCTCTCGCTCGCTCGCTCGCTCGCTCGCTCGGTCAGCTTAACAATCGCGCTGGCTCGCTCGCTCCAGCCACGTAGGTCTCGAGGCCACGCGCCTCTCCGACAATAGTCAGGCAGTCGCGGACACGACGGCGCGCCCTTTTAAGTGTGCGCCGCTATTGTCTTGGGCAGGCACAAGCTGGTCCTATGGCTCCTCCTTGCTCGACGGCTGCAGCTGGTGCACGACTCCCGGGTGCAGGTGGTGCTGCTGGTGGTGGTGGTGCTCGGGCCGCCGCGAGAGCCCTAGCAGGGGCGGCAGCAGGGGCAGGGGCAGAGGCGGGAAGTGGAAACCGGCGGCGAGGCCGCCGAGGAGGGCCGAGGCCGTCGTGTGCTCCTGGGCCTTACGGCGCAGCTCCGCGAGGCTGTTGTTACGCTGAGCCTCCCCCGACCCGGCCCCGCCCTTGCCACAGCATCCACACAGCGAGCCCGCGCAGCTGGCCCAGCCTGCGGGCGACCACGAGAGCATCTCCTGGAGGCTGCTC
>JAPYYT010005022.1:0-10495 GCA_030522565.1 Ceratosolen corneri | reverse complement strand
TGTTTTTTTTTTGATTACGGAAAATATTTCCAATTCTATAATTAAGGTTAGTTTATATAACATTAACAAAAGTATATTGCATCAACTATCCAAACAAATAATTTATATAATCAAATTTTTTATATTGTATTAGACATATAATGATTTAAAATAAATATTTACTTTGTGTGCAATAATAAAATTAACGCTTCCACGATATTACAATCCGACAAAAATGCGCCAAGCAAGATAAAATAAATACTGTCATACGAATAGAATAATTCACAAATAATGTTAATAAGTATGTACTTGTATATTAACCGACGTACTGTAAAATAATATGAATATAAACAGTTTTCTTAATATTATAGTTTTTTTTTAATTTAGCAAACTTGTAAAAATTATAATTTCTTCTTTTAAAATAACTATTTTCAATACTGAAAAAGTACAGAAATCTTCATACATTAATATAATTTATGATTTACTTATAGTAACTAAAGTATCTACTGTAAAATCAATGAACCAATTATATTTATTACAATTTCTGATATCAAAATATCAACGTTATGCACCTTTACCATTCATTTATTCAAAACTTTGTATTATATAAATTTTTCTAGAAGAGCTCAAAAGATAATATACTTACAATTCCATAACAAGGTAGACCTTATGCTTATCTTCGAAGGTTTCCAACAGTTGCACGATATTCGGATGCGTTAACCTGAAAATAAAATTATCCCAGAAATTTAATTTTTGTCTTTGTCAAATCGGTATTCATGAACAAGACCCTTCATGGCATTAGTCGATTTGCATTAATAGAAATTGCATGCGTTAGTGAAAGTTGAATGATTATCATGAGTGGTTGAATAATCGATATTAAAATTACTTTAAAATTGACGAAAATGAAAAAAATGAAGGATAGCTTACTACTTTAATAATTGTTATAATAGTCTTACGACACTAGATATCGTTTCGGTAAAAAAAATTCTGGAGGTTACACATAAAGTTTCAATAAGAAGTTATTGCACGTAGAGACAAAAGTATGTTCAGCTCTTAGACGAACGTAGAAAACAATATAGATGAAACAAGTGATTGCAATGATACTTTACTTTTATCACATTTTACGCCGAAGAATTGTAATAGTAATGGTTCTATTTTTATTTGATGACTATTCCAATTATTTCAGGAAACATTACTTAAAGTAGGTCTATATTTTCTCGCAATAGTTGACTTACATTTCCAATACAAAAAAAAAACTTATCGCAATAATAATCACAGTTACGCGATAGAAACAAGGGGCTCATTTTGTCTTGATCTATATTAAGATTTAATACACATTAATTTCCTCCGGGGTGTGACTAGCGTCTCCGCCGTTACCACAGGCTTTATTCGGTCGCAATTTCATGAGAGGCTGGACTCGGAAATTCGTAGGTGAAACGCAGAGGCATTAAAGTGTCTTGGCCAATTTCATTTTTACGCCTGCACGTTTTATTGCCGTTTTATTAATGATGACTGTGAGTCTCGAATGCTTTTAGGTTGGTGATAATGCGCAGCCGTGATAATGGAAGAGTGGAGAGTCTGTGATGCGGAAGCTGGTAATCGATGCCATCTTAAGAAATTAAATACTTAACTTCAAGGTCAGAGAAATTTTTAAGCAATTATTTATCGAGCGATTAGGTATAGTCCCAATAATTCTTATAGTTTGTAATAATAATTTTGATTTGACGGTGTAAGAAAATTGCCCTGTACTATGACTTTTACAAGGCAAGCGTCTGGCAGTCTATGGTTTTAGGATTGTGTTTACGTATTTAATCGTAGGTAATTTTATTATTTTTTATTTTATTTACTTAAAATATAATGTTGTTTTCGTTCAATCGGTCGTGGTTATATAATTGCAGGCTCTATTAATAATTTGTGATAAATTGTAATCATAAAAAATGGTTTTTCGGTAGCAGAATAGCACGAAAATAGATTGAATGTCATTGTTCGTTCTTGAGATAAGTTGGCTCTACGCCTATAATTGAATGCCTTTACATAGAATATGTAGAAATATTCTTATAAAAATTACATTACCGGATGGTAGTTCTTATCATTATTATCGGAATCACCTTAGGCTCCATTATAAGTTTTATGAGAGATTTTTCTTAATTCACGGTTAACTGATACAGATATTCAATTCTAAACACTATAAGTTAACTTTATAAAATAGTAACATATACTTGAATCACATTATTATAATTATTATTGTTATTTGGGATAAATGAAATTAAGATATTAAAAATAAGTTGTTAAACTTTTTTTAAATAGAGAATGATGCAAATTATACCATATTTTAAATTTTTAATAAATTTTATGAATGCACTCGAATATAAATATATTCAATTTGTATTTTAATATTCAACTAAATTTTGAGAAAATACACAAATTATATTTTCTGCATAAATTATTGATATTCTTTTCTATAAAATAATCTATTTGGATTATAAATGCAATTTACGAAAAACAAGATTATGATTTGGGCTTAAATACAAGCTTAAATAAAAAATGATTTAATAATATTGTTTATAATACAGGTGAGTTTTATTTATAGATATGTCAAAAGATTTCCATAAATTAGTGATTGTATAGCATAAGATACCGATAAAGAAACGAAGCAATAAAACAAAGTTTTAAGTACGAGATAATAACAAGTTTTAATGAAACGTTTCCATTTCGTGTTAAACATTTGTGATTCTCTTTTATAGACACGCGCACACAAATTGACAGTAATTGTTGGTTTGTTTATATTGCCAATTTCTACCAATTTACAATGAGAAATATCAATGTTTTTTATTGAGATTTTTTTCTTAATTAAAAACTTGGTAATTTGAAGACATATTGACTTTAAGGATCTGATACATCTATACTAAAAAATAGAAAAAGATAAATAATGAATAATAAATAGAATCAAAGTCATTTATAATATTTCGCACAATGTAGCAATGAAAACTAAATGAAAGTTGATTGTTAATCTTCATCAATTTAATTGACAATATAAATTATTGATAATAGCAAATTTAATATATAACGAATAAATTAATTAAATAGATTTCATTAAAATTATGAACTGTAATCACATAAATTTATATTTACAATTTTGTAAGTTTTACATTCTTTTATATTTTATGAAAAAAAAGAGAAAAAAGGGTAAATATCTATTTTACAGTGTGTAATAGATTTTTTTATTTAAATAGATAAAATACACATACGATAAGATAAGGCTATATCAAAATGATGTAAATTTATTATTATAAGTCGTTAAAAGTATTTGAGATATTTGCTTTTCATTGAATCAAAGTTATCGATTGAGTATCTAAGTCATTACCATTCAATAACAATTACAATTGTGTTAAATTTTACATTATAAAAGTGTAGATAATCAATGACAACCTATCGTGACATACGTCGATGTATGTTTTGTATACAAAATTGATGAACATTAAAAATTTATTTAATTAAAAATCAAAGATCTTGACATTTGTTTATTTTATCTATAAGCTTCAAAAAGTATGCGGACGTACGTAAATAGGAAGAGAGGGAGATATTTATAAATGACAAGTAAAACTTTCTAAATCCCTCACACATTGAATTTGATGACTACAATTCTTGGTGTTAGCGGCAGTCGTTGTAGACTTGAGGAAGTATGCCGAAACAATGCAAAATACGCTCATGAAGTTGAATTTGAAGTGCCTGGGAAATGAGTGAATTGGTAGGTGGGGCAAAAGAAATGTAAGTCTCTTGCAGCCGAGGTCAACGTTGAGGACGCTGCGCATTTCATTGCCGAGGATATCGCGGGCCTGCCCCCGTTGGCACGAGACTCGGTTCCTCGCACCTCCCGCTCCTCCGTCGCGAACTTAGTTCCGGAGGTCGATCGTCGCAGATGGACACGTCGTGAACTTGAAAAGCAGTCGCCCCAAGGATGTGCACGCGATTTTCCTACACGCGCGCCCTTCTTTACCGATGCCCCCGCATGTCTAATCCGATGCAGAATGCGTGCAAACACGTAGGAGCGATAAACCACATAAGCTCGCCCACGCTCCTTCATTGATAATCGCTCTACTTAAAATACACTTCCAATTGTAATGAGCGTTTAACGTAAAGACTCGCTTTACAATCGGTATTCTATCGTTCTTTTGTCATACAATTGAGTCGGTCCCTGAGTGCCCGTTTTTCCCTACAGTTAATTTATAATGGTAGTTTCGATCTGTCTGTCTGTCTGTCTGTCTCTGTCTCTCTCTCTCTCTCTCTCTCTCTCTCTCTCTCTTCGGCATCGATCCCTCTGAAATCCGTTGTCAAGCTCAGCAAGGTAAAATGACAGCTGACACGCGACGACCATCGGTAAAATCAGTCCCCCACTCCTATTCAATGGTAAGAACGATGTAACATTACAGCGTATAGCTGCTGATGTATGTACGCGTATAATTGCGAATTGCTCACAAAAAGATGTGAGTAGTGGTGTTCTGGGGATGGATGAATAAGTTATTGACGCGCAGTCTAGGTATCGCATAGAATTTAGTTCCTCTCTAGTATTTCTGATTTTACTGGTGGGTAAACTAATCGAATTATTATTTCAAACATGTGGAAATCCATTAAACTTTTACTTTATTATAATTTTACTTTAAAACTAAGTGATCGAAACGCGAAGTTAAACCGTGAAGATTAAACGCAGCCTGAAATACAACGAAATAATGTGACTCAATTATCGTAAATTGATTGTCTTTATTATTTTTTATTCATTGAACGTTATTTTTCCAATATTAAAAATACCTCATGGAACTTGTACTGATATTATTTCCTTACACGAGCTTCCAAAGTCGAAAGCATTATAAAAGCCATCGCGATTATTGTGCCGTTTGTCATAATTTTTGAAGGTCTATGATGTGGAAATTACGTTAAGTAATGACGTTAATTAATAAATTAAGAAATTGATAAAGACTTTTTAACAAGAAACAAAAGTAATAAAGCCGCATACTCGAGCATCTTCGAATTTCTTACTAATATATAGATATGTACTATTGATGAGTTTTTCAAGGACAGGGACTTAGATTTTTATTGACAATCAGCAATTATTGCGAATGATATTTTTTGGTATATTTCATTAAATAACGTGATATTATAATATTATATCGCAGTATTTTTTTTTTAACTTTTTAATGAAACAAGACAATTTTAACAAATTCTTCATTTTTTTAAATTGGCCGATTTATTAATGTGAAAAACAAGTCCGTACGGTGTAAATAGTATAATTAATTCACACATCAGAGTTGTTTTAGTTAATGTAGGATAATAAATAAAAATAGTTATTAACTTTTTTTTAATACCATATAATGGACTCTTCCTCCACATAAAAATTTATTGGAAAAATTTAACTGGAAAAATCTATAGTTCAATGGTTCATTGCGATAATAATAGGACTTATCGTTATTTTTCATTTTCTCTTTTGTAACTTTATATTGATATCTTATACAATTGCAATATATATTAAATATTAAAAGATAAAACGCCTTTATATAATCGTGCATGTTTTTATGTACGAGACTTTCTACATCTTATAAAATTAAATTAAAAATCGAGAAAATTCAGCTTTTTGACAATATTGAATAAATTACAAAAAAAAAATTTTGTCCAGTTTCATAACAGCGTGCTTTTTCTTAATTCTTAAAGTCATAGTTTACACATTTCTGGATCTAAAATAATTTCACCTTACATAATTTTTACATAAGCTTCAAATCGAGTCTACAAAAGTATTACGAAAGTAAAGCAAGACAAAGAAATCAGAAAAATTGACTTGTCTGAATTTCAGAGTGAAAGATTAAGTCAATTGCTTTTTATTTATAAAGTAAATTGCATACGTAACGCAATTTATACCCGTTGATACGCTTATAAAAGCAATATTAATTAAATTTTTGTGAAAGAACAAAGTGGCCGTATGCCATAACGATGTATCATGAGTATTTTTAATGACATAATAAAATTATTTCAAAATGAACGTTATAAATTGTATAAAAGAAGAACGAAGTATACGCAGAATTCATATTATCTTTCTTGCTTTATTGCTCTAATTGTAGAGCAAAACAAGCTACATGCATTATGGTCACACTGCAGATATCTCTGCCTCTATCGTTTCTCTTTTCCGCAAAATCTCGTATAATTATGGATATTTTAAATGCTTAAAATGCTATGTGTTAAAATGTAGCGTTTCATAAACGAACTTGAAATAATATACGGACAAGTGCGCGTCACTCTTTAGTAATGTTCATATGGAAGTTGAGAATGTATTTCACTGTGTAAGAGAGTCGTCTCGAAAGGCTATAAAGCAACGTTAATTTTTCGTGTTTTTCGGAGCGTATGAATATTAGATGTCGTGGTAGGATTATAAATATTATTGCTTTTTATGAAGGTATAAGTGAGTTACGTTTCATAGGCTTTAAGTCATCGTATAAAATATACCATATATGCTTGTGATATATCTTATATTTTCCATACTCTGCAAGGCTTTACTTTTTTTGCGCTGCTTTAGCATAATAAAGCGTTTGAACAATTCAAATCGTTTAAACTCGACATTAGCTTGCATACGTATTCAGGTGTAAATCACAAAAGAATAATATTAGACTTCTTTAACCAGTTGTCGCACGGAAATAAGCCTCGTGAATATTTAATTTCAAGCGCAAGTGCTCTCTCGCATTACTCTTACAATGTATATGTGCACGCATGCAAGCTCACGTGTTCATGTGTTCACTCACATGATGAAAGTGCACGAGTATCTCGTGCATGAATTTTGCAGTTTTTTCTACTTCTCTACCGCTCGTTTACTATTACTGCGCATTATTGAAACATACAAATACGTTTTTTAAGTTTTTTTCCAAGCCGAGACGACTTATGATGTATCACAGGATGTATTGCATTCAAATATCTGCAAGTGATTTGATTTCTTTTTTCTTTTGTGAATTCTTATCATTTTGTACATCTTGATTACAATATATCTTAATACAATATATTCTAAAATAAAGTCTTTTACATTTTAATATAGATTAAGGAAGTTGCTATAGGTTATTACATTAATTTGTAAAATATTATTTACATTATTATTGCCGCTAATTATCCTTATTTATGATAATAGTCATAGAGACATAATTTCCGAATGAAAACAATTTAAACAATTAATCAACATTAATTTCGAATTCATCAAATATATTATAAGCTAAAATTTACAATTTGAATAAGGGATAAAGGAATTCATAATGGAAGATAAATGTTTCGAAAGCTGATTTAAGAGCATTAATTTAATTTAATAATAATGGTTAAATAATTTTGCATTATTTGTAAAATATTTGACGCAAGTGTTGGAATTATCCTAAATAAATTAACTTGTAAATTAATTTCGTTATTTAAATTCATTAGACTAATAACCTTTTAAAAAGAACCAGTACAACTTTTCTAATAAATTAATTCAATCAATATCAAGGTTTCTCTGAATTATTCGTGACACTCAATTAACAAAACATTACTTATCTTTACTCAGAGTGCATGTACCGATGTATACGTCGGAGAGGCTTAATCAATCTACACAACAATTTAAAACTGTAAATTACGATGAATTAAATTTACAAAACAATTTAATTTTATATTCAATATAAATAAAATACAACGAATCGATTATGAGAATTATCTTTTTTTTTATTAATTATAGTACAATCATCAGTGGAAAAAATATTAATGTGTGATTATATGATGACATGTATTACATTGATGTTAGTTGCAATTGACTTAAAAGCAAAATCTATTTGAATAAATTTGATAAATTTTACTGAAAATACCTAGTTTAATGGAAATTAAGTGTTTTATTTAGAAATTTAATGGATAAAACTAGAGTTTTAACAAAGTTTTATACTCAATTTATATATAATTATATTATATTAACAAAACGACCCTACACAAATTATTCTATTAATTCCAGAATTTATTCTCTTCACGTGGTAACTCGACTTATGAGAATCAATCAACTTTTAAAATATTCGATATAATTTACATTATATGTCTTAACAGAGTAAGGTAGACGAAAAGTGACACCGATTTTCGAACCCTATATTGGTGCAATGCGTAACACTTTAAATCAGTTGGTTGTCGATGGTGTTTGTTGTTACGCTTCACACATAATTACCCGTTGCGGTAAGCTCAGCTCATGTTCCTGCTCGCATTATTGGCTGCAATTGAGATAATGGGGCAATGTCCATTAGGATGAGGGTGTAACGTTATATCGTTTAGCTTATTAGTTGCCTGTAGAATTTTACTTGAAATTCCATTAGTTTAGATTATATGTATTTATTATTGAAGCTCACTCCACGTCGAGATTCGCTTTAGTCTAGTACTAAATATTTAGATTTCTTAAAAAATGTTTACGTTTATTATTTATACCATAATTATTTATAAATAGAATTTAACAAATGCGAAATTCTTTTTAATACAATGGAATAAAAGGGTATTTCAAATAATATTAGACATCTTTCTTTTTCTCTTTAGATTTACATCTTTTGGAAAGTACGAAAGTATGGATAATTCATAAAAGTATTGCAGCAAAAAGTATATTTATAAGGAGAGTCAAATAGATTATTATAGTTACTTATTAATTATAAAAAGAAATTTTTTACATTTAATTTGTTTTTTTTTTAATACACTTGTGTGTATCTAAAGTGATCGCTAATTTTATAACATAAATATTTTTAACAAGTAAATAATTAAGAATTATCATTGAAGACAAAAATTTAAGTGATATCTGTTAGAACTTCACTTTAAATTGAATCTTTAAGAGTATACTATAAATATCAAAAGAATTGTCTTTTTCCCACAAAATACATTTTCCATTTGAAGAGTGCAGCTTAATTGATAAGTTAATAAATGGTGTAGGAACATAATTATATAAATTGTTGACATAATTAGATAGTTATTAAACTTATTTTACTTTATTATGAATATAATTCATTCTTTCTCTATATCATTAATTCTTTTGATAATAAAAAGTATTTATTTTCACGTTCAAGTCTCTGAATCACGTTTATATATTTCATAATGAAGTCGAATCATTGCTTTTATTTAATAGTTCCTTATATTGTTATGGTAAATGCTAATATAAAAATGCTAAGATAACACTTACTACTTTTTACAAGATTTATTAAAGTTTTTCAAAGGTTCTGCTTCCTTTAATTAATTTATTCATATATTTAATTATTATCATTATATAAACAATGCTATTTTTCTTTTTGAGTCATCATTCGATATTATATGTGATAAATATAATAGTAGGAAAGTCTAAAATACAGATGAGAATTGACTTTGATATATGTATATTAAAATAATAATTGTATATAGAAATAATACTAATAATAACTATCATATAATAATAATGCAAATAATACTAGTCCAACTGACAATATTCAGTATAATATTCAAATATTAATAAAATTGAAAATTTATATTAATTAAAACAATTGTAATTTACAACATATTTTTATTATACTTTAAAAATTTTTTTAAATATAACTTTTGATGAACGTGGCGTATACTTTTCAACTAATTTGAAAAACTCATACTAAATAAAATTAGATAAAAATTTTTTTATGACAAACAGTTTAAGCTTTTTATATACAGTAAAAATAAATAGTATGTTTACGTTATTCTTGTTCTTTTTTCTTTCAATATATATCATTTCATTTGCAAGATATTATTTCAAAACTTTTAAATTTAAAGCAATATTTTTTATTATATTGAAAATGGCAACGGTTTTTTAAAATTACGCTTTTACTTACAATATAAAATATACGTCACTATTGTTTGTTTGTACTCTTTAATATTATTTATTTAAATATAAAATTTTATGGAAACTTTTATTTTAGTCAATGGAAATTTTTGTAGCTTTTGTAAAAGATGAGTTTTTAAATAAGGTTATTTGAAGACCTAATACAGAGTCAAAGTCGCGGTAAAATTCGGTTATAAAGTTCCTAGATTTTAATTTAATTTTTTTTTATGCAAAAGTTTTTCGTTTTCCTATATAAAAAAATAGAATAAATAATAATTTGAAACGTGTCAACACGAATATTTGAACGGAAATATTTTTTTTCAAGCGAAACATATGATGATTACTCCCATATGCTGGAATTTGACTATCTTTCAAAAAATTATGTATAATTGTTATTTTTAAGCAATGTTTCAAAATGCCAATATACAACAAATCAAAAAGTATAAGTAACACAATTGTTTCAAACTAACAACAAAGATCGATGGTCGTGTCAATTCGTGTCGATGTCTATGACAGTGATTTAAGTAATTTTCAGGTATTCATGTAGCGCTTCCATGATTTGCTAAGCATAATTATACAAATGTCTTTTTTTGTCGCGTGATTATTTATCCAAACAAAGTTTTTATATTCTGATATTTGTATGCGTATGATTTACAGTACATTCAATATATATTTTTAATTGTG
>JAPYYT010005018.1:0-14158 GCA_030522565.1 Ceratosolen corneri | reverse complement strand
AGAATCATGCAGTTTCTCGACTCTTGGTGCTACCTCTTTGTTTTGTAAATTCTTTTCGTACATTCAATACGTTTATGATTGCCAGATGTGTCCCAAGATCTTTCGAATATTCTTTAAAAATACATCGCATATTTACGTTTCTTTTTAAGACCGTTTAACGAGCATGTTTACTCGGACTGTGCCTAAAAAAGATACTTTAAAATAGTAAATATAACCATAACGTGTCTTGCAATATGAGTCTAGCAAAACATAAGGGGCAAGTCTTTCTAGGTACGGACACATGATTGCTATAAATCGTGTTAAGTGCATACCGAGCTCAAGAAATAGAATACGGAAAATCTCAGCAAGACAGCAGAACGTCGAAGTGACCGCGTGAGCCGGTGCCCAATGTCGCGAAAGTTTACCACCTCTTCGCCCCTGGGGCTTCGCTCTTCTCCAGTAAAAGGGTGTTGATATTTTTGTCAAGAGTTCCAATGACAACAGAAAATTAGCTTCAAACAATAAGCAAATTCATCCCACTATCACCAAAATTCTAAAGAGACCACCCCTACTCAAGGAGTGGGGTGAGACATAAAATACGCAGGCGCGTTGCACTTCAGAATTCTCGTTGAAATCAAATCTCTCAAACATTAATCTCACGCTTAGTCTTACAAAAAAAAAGAGATTCTCAAACTACAGTGATCGGAAATATAAAGTTGAAGCTTCACGCGACACTGGTACGAAACCACACGTTAAAATAACGTATTGGACCCGCGGAGTTCGGTCACGCAAAAATTCTGCACAAGAGTGTCCATCGGCGGCAGCTCTCTCCTTAACCTCGAGGTACAATTGGTGCGCCGCATTCGTGACGATCGTCGGCTGATAAATCCCGGGAAGGACGAGAGACTAAAATGCGCAGACCGAAGGCAAGTAGTGAAAAGTACATTTAGCTAATTCAACAAGAGGGCTATTACTGCGTTTAACAAATTGAACGGCAAGTGGTCTACGATGGCCTTCAATATTTTGCAATTAAGCGATTCGTAAGACTAAGCCGCCGTTGAAAACCTCCTTCGCTAAAACAAGAAGAGACAACGGCAAATAAAACAGACCACAGAATAATTAATGCTTTTGTTATAAATTAAATACAAAACATTAATGGCAAATGGAACAGAAACAGAATAATTAATACTTTGTTATTAATTATATCAAAAACGTCAAAGATTAAAACTAAAACCAACTAATAATAGTAAAGATCAAGACAGCTTAATTTTATATGTAAAACTAAACTTGTGCAAAGAAACTTTCTATTTGATTTTCAATAAATATCAGTTCACGGTATTAAATTCGATCCCCCGGGTCTGTGTTTCTTTCTACCCTGCCATCTCGCCTCTACCACTATCGGCCTCTCCCCCCTTTATCTTGGCGACAGCTCAGCAGCGCGAAAGTTGCCCGAACAATTCATCTCTATTCATTTTTTCTATATCATTTTCTATATATCTAAATTTTATTATTTTAAAAATACAAGAAAATTGAATTGTCGCATATTAAGTTACATAATCTATTAATATGCAAAACGTTCTCACATCGTTCGTTGGTAAAATTGTCCAATTCAAACATTTATTAATGTCATTCGTATGAATGAGAAGCACTATATACTTTACCAAAGATACTTTAATAAAATTACTTATAGTAAAATCAGTAAAGAAAATACTGTACCTAAAGCTTAATTGTTTATATAAACAAAAGTTATCTTTTAATCTGTAGATTATTAAATCAATAAAATAAATATTTACATGTGTTCGAGAACCGAATAGAAAAAGGAGGACCCCTATTTATATATGAATGATTTATATATTTATGATTGCCAGATGTCCCCAAAGAGAAATGAATTTTGAAATAATATTTGATATGTATATATTTTGAGTAAGCAGTGATTTAAAACGGTCGAGTTATCCTTGCATTGTACTCGAAAGGTCGTCAATTAATTAACTTCCAGGAATTAACGAGCAGCAGCCAAATATCGTACGAGCTGTTTTTCAAAGTATAGATGCATATTTTCAAATAGTGTAAACATCAAGTGATGTCACGGGCCGAGACATCGGGATAAGGTTATTCGGCGCTCCGAAACGTCGCGCTAAGTCGGCGCAAAGACTTCCGGCCAACTGCCGCTTCGATACCTTCACCGCCTAAGGGGGCGTTTACACCATCGGTCAAAGGGCATCAATGACAATTGAATAATTAGTTATCAACCAATCACCGAAAATTCCCACTCTCGTTCGGAACGCCGCTTCAGATTCCGCTTTGGTATTCAGAATCATAGTATCGATTCATTGACCAGTGGTCTCTCAATACAATGTGATTACTGAAGGGCTTCTCCACGATCAGTGCACAAGTAAAACATCAAGATTCAAGGAAGCTCAAGGCACACACTATGAGGGAAGCAGCGATGTAGATACAAAGCTCTGGACTGTGCTACAAACCCAGCGCAACCAAAGAAGAAGCGTCAAAAGTCGTCAAAACTTATTCGCGGTACACAAAGAAAAGGCGCGAACAAGCACGAGTGGAATTATCCATTGAACTCACACTAAAACAGCAAGTAAAACCTGTTGATCTAAGGGGACACAACAAGTCTATGCTTGGTAAGATTCAATTTACGCCTGAATATTGCTGTAGCGTGGACTACAACGACATACATCTTATAAGATTTAACATCACTCCAAGCGTCGTGAGAATCAATTTACGCCTGCCTATTGCGTCCGCATAGAAGTAAGCAACTTTTAATTAAATTCGCGGAACTAAATTCGGAATTAAAAAATTAAAACAGCATTATAATTATACCACAACTTCTAAAGACAGCGTTATATTTCAATATGTTAAAATAAACACCATTTTACAGCATAACCCACGCCAAGTTGCCGCTGTTTCATTCTACCCTGCTATCTCTCTTTCTCCACTATTCGCCTCACCCTCCCTCCACCTGGGAGAGTATTTCTTCGGGCTTAATTCCCGAACAACATGTTAAAATTATGCATTTCAGTCATTAAAATATTTATACAAATATTAATAATAGCAATGAATTATATTTTTTAAATTTGCTTGGGATAAATGTTTTTTGCTGAAAGACAATTTTTTTTATCTGTTAATTGTTAAATAAGAGAGACAATTACAAAAATTATTCTTCATGCTGCATGAAGAATACTCTATGTATTTAAACATAACATTACATAGATTTTAAATTTTATAAGTATTATTAGTAAAATATAATTAGACATTTTTTCATATTATTATTAATATAATAAAAAATATGTATTATTTATCAATATATTTTCGTAAAAATATTTTATATAATTAGTTCAATAGCATACAATGACAATATATGTTAGAGAAAAATTATGTTAAGTTATTTATGTTCAACATACCGTTGATTCACATTTGGCGATAATCAAGCACCCTAATTGATCGACAATGAGTGTATCCAAATCTGATCGACTGGGCGTATGGCAGAAACGTTGTTGAAAAAACTGTAATATGGGCCGAGTGGATTTAGATTTTTTTTTTAGAGCAATAGCTACATGACCCATCATAATAACAATGTTTGTAGCAATTAAATCATTTGTTATTCCTTCGTCGTCTTCAATTGAGTTATCAAATGTTCTTGCCAGAAATATATTAAAATTCATGTCATTATATTAATTTACTATCTTGTATAATTCCATATTATTTATTTCTAAAAAATGTTACTTTATCTTTTTAAAAATAAATTTCAATACGAATATTAATTTTTAATTTAGCGGAAATTTCTGGTTAATTTAGAGAATATTATTCTACAGCATTATAAAACTATAAACTATAAGCTATATATTTATATAATTATATATATAAGATAATCATAATATAATATATATATAATTATATACTATAAACATTAAAATACTATATATATGGAAATACGTTTTCCAACATTAACAGTTATATGAAATAGGTAAAAATTACTTAAACTTCCTTTGTAGTCATAAGTTTATCCAAAAAATAATAAAATTGGAGGTGTAATTTAAATATCGAATGATAAGGTAATTTAAGAATCTAATATGGCTCACTAATTAGTGTTGTTCGAGATTCCATTCGTCAACGGAACTCTCTTCTATATTTGCGTTTAGAAACTTTGTCAGTGTTGACAGATCATGGAATTGCCCAGTTCAGAAATGTCAAAAGTATGTTTATAAGAGCCTGATTCACAGTACATATGATCTCCTCTTCTTTCCTCCCAATAAATACTCCTTACAAATACAAATCTCCATACTTTAGCCAACCTATCCTATTTAAGAGATAATGGAAAAGTACTATCTGCCTGTAACCCCTCCCCATCGGAAAATAGAAGATACATCTGAAACATATATACGATCGCACGGAAGAGGCGGCAGTTACTTCTGACCATGACTTAATCCTGAAAACTAGCTAATGCATATCTCGACACAAGACTGCAGCCCCCCGTCATCCCCATCTCATAAGTGACGATAGTTGTTGTTATATTAAGTATACGCCTAATTAAGTTACGGAAGCATCATTGCCAATGCCCAAACATTTCCAGAACCGTGTAATCCCCCTTCTTTCATCTCAAGGGCATGTACAAATAATTTAGTGCAATCGCCTTAGGAATTATATTATACAGTTACGTATTCGCCCACCTCTTTTTGTGATATCTACATCTCACACAGCGTATAAATAATTGCTCAAAATTCAGAGGTAACTCCTCTCCTCATGCCCCTTAAAACTCTTAAGAGTACCCATATAAAATTATTGAATATATTTTCCAATTATTGTAATAATCTAATTAGCTCTTAATTTATTCCATCTTATATATAATTTTCTTCAATATTGATTTAATAAATGACATAAACCCAAATTACTCCGAAGACTTCTTTCCTTGAAACCTATTTTTATCATCCTCTTTCCACTATCCGTCTCTCTCCATTCGCAACTTGGAGAGAATTCATACGCGCGTTAATCCCGATCACTGTTTGTAAAACCAAAATTGACATACGTATAAAATAATGCACACTTATAACAAAAGAATCACTATAATGAAGAATCTATATAATATGATTGCATCAGTTTACTTTTGTATATACTTCAAATGTGTGTAAAATACAAGTCATAATTAAAAATATAAATGATAAATTAATATACAAATATAAGCGGTGAAGTAGACCAGAAAAAAATATATTTTTTTTCCTATATAAAAAAATACAAAAGTAAAAACATGCATAATTACTATGCTTATAAATTTAATTTAAAGGTTATTAAGAAAGACGAGCAATTTTAGGTGGTACAACGAAATAAAAAAAATAATGTTCTTGTTAATACTTTTATAGTTTATGCCTAGAACATTATTGATCAAAACATAGTTTATATAGAAATATTAAAAATTAAACGATTAATTATGTATACATATTATTAAATATTAAATGATGAATTAAATTTCTTTATAAACTCATGAGTATCGATGCATTTATATGGTCTTAGGAATATTATAAACATATTAACAATTAGTAAATCTTTTAAATAATGAAAACAAACTAAAAAAAATATAAATGGTCCGTTATTTATTTATCACAGATTTTGAAAATTTAATCAAACAACTAAGGCCTGTAAAAATTAGTAAACTCGTATTCACCGTATTATGTATTCAGTTTGTTAAAGGACGTATGATATATGAGAACGTAAGAAAAATAAATTATTTTAAACTATAGGAATTATCCATCCACACGTAAAAAATGATGCATTATTTACTACTTAGAGGAAAGAATAACATATATATATATATATATATATATATAATACACATTCTAAAAAGCATTTGATTTTATATTCTTAAGAATTTCGTTTATCAATGTACATTTTAAGCCTATACGAAATAAATAATAGATACATTACAAAATTAAATCAACGCTTTTGAAATTATCTAAAATATTAAAAAGATGTATGTCACTTAAAAAGGAATCCTCTAGATTTTTTATATTTCATTATATAAAAAGAATTGAAAATTTAAAAAATTATATATTTTGTTATTTCAGTAAATAAATAAATAAATTTTTGGAATAAATTTTTAAATATTTTTATTCTATCAATCACTATCTATAATAAACGTATTGAATTATTCTTTTTACGATTAAATTGTAAAAGACCTTAAAAATTTGATATCTCTGACCGAACATGATATTTTTACAATTTGTAAGAAAGTATTTTATTTAGTTCAAGATAGTGATTCTAATTTTAAATTTTTCTTGGAAATATTGTATATTATATATATATATATATATAATATTTCTCTTTCAGAAATATTCACGATTTATTTATGTTAATTGAAATAAATAGATGAGGTTACATATGATTAAGAAATAAGAAAATATTGGAAAAAAACAAAAATTATTGAGAAGTTCTTTAAGTCGTTCTTCTTACCCCGAGATATTAAATTAATTAATTAAAATAATCCTATACTATTTACTACTGATAATATTATACTACTATTATATAATAATTCTGTACTATTAATTAGTACTTATGGTATAAATATTACTTTACGTAGCCACTTATAAATCAGAATATAAGAGAGGTATTGGAAATAGTTATATATGTAGATTATTCAATTCTAATAAATTTCAATCTTAATATATTCTTAAACTTTTTTAAAGAATTTTCAATAAATTAAATGATTCCCGATTAAGTTATCTTTAAGTACTATGATAATTATATAATATACTTTATTAAATTTTATTATTTTTATTATTATATATTTTTATTATTTATTTTTTAATTAACTTTATTTTATGTTTACATAAAAAATAAATATATTAAAATAAGAAAACATATTTTCTACCATATTTAGAATAAAAATATGAATGTTAGATTAAATTAAACATTCATTTTATTATTGTTGATAATCAAGCTGAGCTTCTATCTAAATAATTCATTCAATAAATATAAATAAATAGATATTTATACTTTATTTAATATAATATATAATTATAACTATAGTATATATTATTATTATCAAGTCATAAATATTTATTATTAGACTAACTTCATTATTTGTGATTTGTCTTCTTTTGGAGCCTGACACCATACTACTCAAAGGCAAATAACGATTTAATGATGATATACAGCAAGGAGTAGAAAATTAAAGGTATTAAAATCATTATATAGTTTAAAGGATGCAATGAATTTTAATACCACGATAAAGTATTATGGTAGTTGCAATAAATAATGATACCAGTTTTAATTGCCTACAAATGTTCGCTTGTTTTATTAACGTAATCTGTGTTGCCGTTATAGTTATAATTAAACATTTCTCAAATTCGTATTGTCTATAAACTCTTTGTACTTTACTATTTGCTTTATACGATGCAAATATTAGAAATTATTCCATTGGATTATTGATTGTTTTCTTGATTAACGAATATATCTATTATATTAGCAAGTTCATCACTACTTTCTTCTAAGACTGCATGTTAACTTTCTTTATGTCCTCGATTCAAACAACAGATTTTAATTAATACCAATGCTTTAATCATCAAGTTTTTAGTATGAAGTGCGTCATCTATAAAAGCCTTTTTAGTTGTTTTGGTATTTTTAAACAATTTTCGGTTTGTAAAAAAATAGCTGTTGAATAATACTGGTATATCTTTTTTATCATTATTGTCCTAGTAACCCTATATTTTTATCCAATATTTATTAATATTAATAACTATTAATACGTGCTCGAGATAATATTTATATACACGGTATACTTTATGTAAAGTAGCGCCATTTGGAATCTGAATAGGTAATCAAAAAATCAATCACTCTGGAAAATTTCAGATTTCTAATTTATATACTCCGTTTAGAGTCTCACTTTTCTAAAATCAATTTTTACTAGCCGATGGAGCCGATTCACGCAAACTTCAAGTTCTGCTTCAAGCTTGGAAAAACTACCACTGAAACTTTTGAAGTGATACACGAAGTACATAGAGAGAAAACTATGTCTCGTATCATTGTTTTCCGCTCGTTTGCACTCTTGAAAGATGGCCAAGAAATTGAGCACGATTTTCGATTAGGACGTCCAAAATAAGGGCGTAGTATAGACAGTGTCAGAAAAGTGGCCGCAATTTTGAAGACTCATCAATATTTATCGATTTGATTGTTGAGTGATATGATTGGGATATCTAAGGATACCATACACGATATTTTGGTGAACGATGTTCAGAGGAGAAAGATTTGCAGATGTTTGTCAACAACATACGAAGAGGGAAGCGACCCTTTTCATCGCATTCGCACCTGGCCAACGAACTGCTGCCGTAAGGGGCTAGATCAAGGACCTTCTTGGAATTACTTGCACAGTACATAAGAGAGAGGAGCGAGACAGAAAGAGTAGGATCAACTTACAATTGAATCTTGCAACACATTAGGGGTTTATTACATTCACCTCAGTTTAAAAGGGGCTTATGCGCACGACGGATTTCAACTACCATTGATTCTCCGTTTACGCGTCAAGACCATTATCAGATCACCCGCGAGTTCTACACTATTGTACACACAGACACAACCACGCATAAATAATTACAAAAAATATATTATTAAATAATTAGAAACAGCATTATATCCACACTCTTCAACATCAGAGAGTGCATACGGTTTAGCAGGTGAAATTCCTATCAGTAGGTCGTCGGAGCACGTAAAGCTGAGTCCACGAAAGTTAGGTAGAGGATATCTAAACAGAGCCACTAATCAAGGGTCGGAGTACCGAAAGGGTGGGTGTGGAGGGCCAAACCAAAGAAATGTTACTGCAAAAGAACCGAGTCAAAACTTTGCTCAGTTTTCTACGATTTTCATCATGGCATCATTCTCAAAGAATTCACACCGGAAGGCCAGAAAGTCAATGGTCTGTATTATCCGGATGTGATGCACCGCCTTCTGAAACGAATCATGCGTGTAATGCCCAAATATATGTTGCATAACAATACTCCTGTATACAAATGCAGAATTGCTAAACAGTTTTTGGCCAAGAAGAACGTGATCGTACTGGAATATCCAGCTTATTCGTCGTATTTGGCTCCGGCAGACTTCTAGCTATTCCCGAAATTCAAAATGAAATTAAAAGCTCGCCATTTTGATTCGATAGAGAACATTCAAAACACTGTGACTGTCGCCCTAAAACATCTATCGGAAAACGAGTTTTCTGATTGCTTTCGATTGTTTTACAATCGTTTGCAAAGGTGTACAAATGAGCAAAAAGCTTATTTTGAATAATTTGAAAAAAATTTTTTGATGCAATAAACCGTTTTGTTTTTGAGACCAGTCATAAAACTTTTCCGACACACTGCGTATACTGAAAAATATAGTAATTATCAAATTAAAAATGAATATGAAGTTATGTTTCGCTATTTTCCCCGTGTACTAATTTTGAATTCGTATCAACAAGTCAGAATGTCTTAAATTAGTAAAACTACATTATAGGTGCTTTTCACGATCCTAATATCACCCACATATAATATCATATTTCTTCTTATTTTTCCTTTCACAGCCTATTAATTTAAAGAAATTATTAAAACTATCCTAATCTTAAATCTAAAAATTGAATTTTAACCTTTATCTACAAAAGTTATGATTCTAATAATCATTTATATTTATAATCATTTATAATCATTTCATGATAATGAAATTCTAATAAATTTAAACATTCTTAAGAATAAATTTAACTTTCTTAAATTTATAAATTATATATTTATAAAACCTTAAAACTTCGATTAAAATAGTCTAAATAGTTTATTTTGTCGATATTGTTAATATTAATTTTCTTAATAAATAACAAATATGAGATTCAGATTATATAAAAATATTTATTTGAAGTTAAAAATGTAAGAACAATTTACCTATCATTTTTTTCGGCTGTGAATAATCTATTCGAAACACTTGCAATTAATGCTAATACGCAATCTGAATCTACACAATAAGCAGCTTCAAGAGCAATACAGAGATTTTTTATAGCAGTATCTCTTAAGGTCTCAAATGCCATTTCTGTAGCGGTTAATTGCTCCATGAATGAATTGTTTTCTGAAAATTAAAAAAAATATATAAATTTTTAAAATTTTATATACGAATTTTCTTTTAATTACCTGTTGTTTTAAAATGATTTTTTGAAGATTGATCATAGCAGTGTTTACGTAATTTAAGAAGAATTGGTGAAGGTGTTACCAAAAAATCTCGAAGATTATATATTGAAGTGCTAGCAATGTTTGGGAATTTTCGAGCTAGTTTACCCAATCCATCAAGACAAACTATTAATAGAGGCATATGTGCCAAAACCAATTTGTGATTATAATTTGAATGTATTTTTTCAGTTAAACGACTACATAAACTATCTGCTCCTATAAATTTTGTTAAGAAAAACATAAAATATTAATTGAAATAATTTATATGATTTTGTATTTAGATTATAATAAATATCAATTAGATTATGTATTAATAAACCTATTTATTACATTTAAGAATAAATCTATTATAATATAATATAAGAAAGAATAAAGCTATTTTTATTCAATTATAGTATAGTTTGAATAACTTATCAAAATATTCATTGATTTTTTTTATTAAATAAATACATAAATAAAGAAAAAAAATTTCTAAATCTTATTAAAGAATTTTATCGACATTTTTAAAGTTGAATGAATGTTTATTAAATAAATTTAAATAATAAAACAATATAATAAATTAAAGTCAATGCCTCGTAAAACACATTGAATAAATACTAATAATTTTTAATATTTTTACTGTTCGGGCGCGAGCCCGAGTGTGAATTCTCCCAATGGTGGTGTGAGGAAGAAGCAGATAGTGGAAGGGTTGAGATAGCAGGGTTAAAATAATCATAAATTAATAGGACCTAGGTGATGCCGATTAATTTATTGAAGATATTTATTGAATTTATAACAATATTAGATAGCGCACGCAGTTATTTATACAATGAATAACACTATTATTTTTATTATTAGGCGATTGTTTATGATTGTATTTATATTTATATTATCCCGCTATTTCGCACTTTAATACGCATTGTTTTTAATATCCGAAACAGAAACCGGCGCTGGTCTCGCACTAATGATGAACGAAGCCGAGACGATGCGCCGCGTGGTCTTATGCGGGGTTTTGGCCACCGGGCTCCGTAACAATGTATATGCGCGTCGACGAGCCGTCGCGCAATAATAAAGTTTATGTTGAAAGCTTTCCGCGTGTCGCGACGCAGGACTCAGTCGTACCTGTATTACGTGAGGACGTGGCCGCGGTGCTACTTGCCTCTTTTGCGCTGATCAATTCGGCCCTCCACCTGGTACTCTATCCAGGATGGGAAGGATACAGTTGATATGAATCCAGACGCTGGGATATGGAACTGCTCGATGATAAGACCACGCTGCACTGGAGACCCTTCCTTGATGGGCAGGAAGACGGAGAGCAATTGGAGTAACTTCTCGTCGCCGCGACGTTGCGGTCTTGTTTTTATAGCCGAAGGACTAGCTAAGCCGACGAGGGTTTATGGTGGGGGGCCTAACAATTTGCTCTACGCTGCTGAGATACAAAAGCAAGGAATGTCGCATCCTTTTAGGCAAGGGGTAAAAGAGTGCAGAACGAAACGATGGAGGGAGGGGCCGTGTTGCCAGACGCTTAGCAGTTCAAAAGCTTACCACGGTTTTCCTGGAAACACTTGGATTATAAACAAAGTATAGCAATCACGAAATATGAGACGTTCCAACAAAATAATTTGAAATTAAAAAGTTGTAAGATAATGAACGAATAGTACAGCAAACGTCACATTCAAAGGTAAACAGGTATTACTGAGTGACAACTCGAGATTCTGTCGGAATCGCGAACACTTACCTCATAATGAAATACTCGGTATTCGAAAAAAGTTAGAATACTTTTTAAGTTTTATTCAATAGTATTTTAATTATTTTTATTTTATATACTTTTTATTCTAATACATGCTTTTCAATAAAAATTAATCAACAAAACAATTAGAATATTTATAACATCTATGCTTAAAATAACTTTAAAACAAATGTATGAGATATGCATTTAAGAAACCGTATGACGGAATAAAATTCAAACATTAATGTTATATTACTAACATCCTATTTAAGTTTTTAATTTTTACATTAAAGTATAGTATTGGGGCAAATGACTCCAACATTACATTCAATATCTGAAATAAATATAAGAAATATGATTCAAGGTGATACTGTTAGATATTCAAAGATTTTGAAAGTTTCACGTTAAGAAAATTTTCTTTAAAATACAACTGTATATCTATAGCTAAATTAGTTGTATTTTCGTGATTTTTTTTCATTTTTTTCACAAAATATTAAAAAAAAAAATCTTAACGAATAACTTGATATCTATTATTTTTCCTCAAATTCATTTCCCTATAGTTACTAGATTCTAAATTATGTCAGATGTTTTTGTTGTATCAGATTCTTTTATAATTTAAATTACATATACTTGACTTTTTATGTTTTTTTCTTAGTAAGAAATCCATATATAATTCCTCAAACACCCTTACACTAGAAGTGTAATGATGAGTACTAGTTAGTGTGAGTAGTGAAACTGTGATATATCCGAAAATAATGTGTTTGAGATTCCGTTAAAAACTCGATTGTCTCTCAATAATATACCATTGTTTGAAAATTCAGTAGAATATCTAATATGTTCACGATTACCAGATGTGCCCTAAGATCCTATGACTATCAGAAAATTCAACCATTTTCCTTTATTAATCACTTTATCTAGACTACAACTCGAAAGTTCGGAGATGGTCAAATTAACCATCATATGTCTTATAATATAAAATTAGGAAAATCAACAGCCATACAAATTCCAAGAATCTTAAGCGTAGCTGCCATATCGCGTATTGTTCTTATACCATACAGTTCAAGTCAAAACAGTAAACAACAAGCGACGCTTCAACTATCGTGCAATATTGCAATTTACAACACCATACTTGGAAATATAAGGATCTCTACCTTTCAACTTGGAATATAAGGATCTCTACCTTTCAACAACCTGCTTCCAAAGGTGCCGATAGTACTTGTCAATGGCGTCAATGACAGCATGATTATTCGCTATCACTCAATTACCGAAATTTCCCACTCCCATGGATATCAAAAATGACTACTCCTTCACAGGAAGCGATGTGCAGTCACTGAATTAGACTGCACTCGGCCTGGGCTTCAAAATCTCTCATCAAGTCTCCAATATATTATACAATACGATATACATATTTTACAGTATTACATAAAACTTCAACTTCTTCGTTTCTTTGCGCTCTCCCACATTTTCCAATCCAATATGTTATTCCTCTTCCACTATCGGCCCTGACCCCCCTTCCATCTTGGAAAAAGTTCATAGTTGAGGTAATTTCGGAATAGGGTGTTAAAAATATATCACTCAGCCAAATTATTAACTAAATAATTATAATTTATAAAATTAATAATTAAATAAGTAAACAATATACATTAAATCAACATATTCATTAATACAGAAGTGCGAATTAAATAGATTATTGTTCGGGATTTTGATAGAATCCCAATTCGTCACGATATAATACCATTTTTATCTTGTATGTTATTTTAGCTACAATATCTGTTTATTATTTTATGTATATTATTTGTGATTATTATGTTTAAATATCTCGTATTTCATGATTGCCATGTTTATATATTATGCGCGCAACGTCTTGGCGCAGGGGGCATGCACATTCGCAACGCAGCCCCGTCCCCGCCGTCTTGGCTTTGCCCCCTTTCTCAAGGAAGGAAAATTCTATGCACATCAATCTCAGTAGAGTAGGAAAATTAGTTGACCCCCCACCAACCCAATAATTTAGACGGCCTCGGCGGCCTTGCTTGCCCTGTGAATATAAAATAGGGCCGCAATCACCCCGTAGGCAGAATTCTCTCAGGTCTCCAATGCAGTAAAGTGGTCTCACAACACGAGTTTTCTCACCCCGCGCAGAAGCTGGCCTGTGTATCATCGACTATGAGCTCGCTGCGTTATAAAGCCCGTGACTGATCCAATCCCTACCCTGGACGGAGCTCCCAGGAAGGTGCTCAGCTGGACCGTCGCGTCAAGAGGCAAGTAGCAACCCGTGCGTCTCCTC
>JAPYYT010005016.1:0-11405 GCA_030522565.1 Ceratosolen corneri | reverse complement strand
TCTCGTGAGAAGAAAATCTCAAGACATCAGCCATCGGGAATAAAAGAGAAACTTCCATCCCTCGCTGATGAAGAGTCGCTACATCAACGCTGCACTTCCCTGATACCACCCTCGCATCCGACCGCTGTCCGCTACAAGGAGACCGGCAAGCGCGCATTAATTGTCTCCAAGTTCGACCGGCAGCAACGCCCGACGCGGATAACGAAGGTGGGACCTGAGCAACAATAAAGACCAGTATCGACTCAATTACATCACACCATTGAAGTGAGGCCTCTTGTACTACAGGCGTGCTTCGACACGTAGAGCTGGGTGCCTACGTAAATGGGTGATAGCTAGAATCCTTCAAAACACTTTTAATACATAATTAACCGTACTTCCAAAAAGTCGTAATTAGCATCTATGAATGCAGAGTCAGCCGCGCCGTCAAGTCATTGTGCATCAGTCTGTTTTGGATGAACGTACACACTTCACTTGCATCTCAAAGGTAGAATCCTGGCAATAGCCAAGGCAAGGCACCGAAGATTAGTAAAGTGCTGCCGTGAATGGTTTTAAAGTAGACGCACCCCTACACCTGGAGTTAGGCTGAAGTTTGTCAACTCATAATTGATAGTACTAACCTTTCAGCATGGAAATGAGTCAAGGGAACTGCTAGGGCCTTGACAGCAAATTACGAAGAAGGAACGTCACTCTCTTCAGCGAGTTAAAGAAACGTTCAGTCATCTGTTCAGCGCATCGGCCCCGGATTAACGAATTGCTGCATTCCGTCAATAAGAAACTAGGTCAAAAAAATTATTGGGATCACTCGCACAGTAAGAGAGAGAGACAGAGAGATAGAGTATGGTTCAATTGTAAGTCGAACGACAAAAGTAGTTTGTCACATCCAACTCAGTTTTAAAGGGGCTTAGCCGTGCGGAAGACTTCAACTTACAGTTGATTCTTCGTTAACGCGTCAAGGTCGTTATCGATTATCATTCGTGGATCCTCCACGGCTGCGAAAATATTATACACAGTCCATCACGTACAATAATTATACCATGCACTGTATACATTTCAATATAGAAGAGATTATTAAACAATTAAATAGATCACACACACATATTTATCAATTTAATTAATCCTGCTCATTAGTCCTATTACATCTCCATTCTCTACCATCAGAGAGTGCATTCATCGAGCAAGTGAAATCCCTATCATTCAGTTCGTTTCAGAAAATAATTCTGAGCCCACTAAAGCTAGGTGGAGGATAACTGAACAATTGTATATATGAAACTAAACGCAGCATCGAAAGCCGAATACATTATAATTCAATTATTTAAATAGTAAATGGTATCTCAATAGATAGTTCAATGCAACCAAATTTTAAATTATATATACGTATAGTGTACTATGGCACACGTAATATTTGATATATAATATAAATATACATAAGAAATGATATAATATATTCCATTATTAAATATAATATTTTCGGCGTTAAAAATTAAATGAATGATAAATAAACAATATATAAATGAATTCAGAAAATGTTATTCTAGAAATAAATCAAAAATATAAATATTCTATAAAATATTTCTAAAATATTTTTAAATAAGGGAGGTTTATTGATTAGTATACTGTAATATATAGCTTGTTTAAGATATTTCGAATCATTGAACAAAATTAATCTGTTTCTAAATAAATCTAATTAGCTAAAGGAAATATTGACAAATATTAAATGTGAGAGAATATATCTAAATGTACACATATGTGGCTCGCTCATGTAACTGCACTATAGACAAACAATATTTCTAAACAAAAGGAAAAAATATCACCAATTAAAACTAGAGAGAGAATATCAAACCAACTAAGTATTATAATAAGTTGTAAGTAACAAGTATAATTTCTGACCTACAATATTAATAAAAAAGTAGCGCATGAAAACAAAACCAAAAAGACAAATAATAAAGTGACGGAGAAAACACGTAACAGATAAATAAAATTATATGCAACGTCTGAGTGATGATCCAATAAGTTACAGCCAGTAAATCTGATATGAATTATATTTCATCATAAGAATTTATTGTTGAATGTATAATAGTAATAATTCAACAATAATTGGGCAATAAACATATTCGATCATTATTGAAAGTATTCTCACTTTTAATTTAGAATGCCACCTCATTGTCATAGTGTATTGATGTCTCGAATTTTGCAAATAAATATCCGAAATAAATACTATAAATATTATAATAATAGTTTAATAAATAAATAAATTATATATATAATAAATAAATAAATAAATAATACAAATATATAATAATATATTGTTCGAAAACCCCACAGAATTTCGAACGTTACTACATAATACAATTTTGCTTGAGAATTGTTTTGAATATTTCTTATATTTATAATTGTCAAATATTCCCCAAGAGCCTACGAATATACCGACACGGTCGGGTTTTCCCCACACTGCACTCGAAAGTTCCACGGTGGTCAATATGGAACAATATTTGCTAGGAACTTACGCGTAATTGCCAAATTTCATACTATTTTTTTTGATAATGTATAGATGCATAATTTGAAAGGTGTAAACAACAAGTCAAGTCACGCGCCGAAGCGTCGGTACAACATCGCAAGCGTCTGCCCAGCGATCCGACGCGTGGACGGCCGCCGCTTTGACACCTCCACCGACACTACCGGTGGAAGGGGCACCAAGCTGTCAAACAATCACTGAAACTTTCCACTCTCATAGATGAACAAAAAAAATTCCTCTTTGCGAGAAGTGAGATGACAACTTTAAATATCGAGCCTTCGACGCGCCGCGGCAGAATTTTCTTGAATCGTTTATAATTCTATCGATCTCAAAGCTCTCTCCATTAAAACAAATATAAAATTGTGTTAAATGAATAGTTTCTCAGACACTCAGTGACAAAAATAAAAAATAAGAAGGTTCAAATTCGCGCTGATAGAAAAATAAGCTCTCTGGATTGTGCTACTCGCTAGACGTAATTGAAATACGAAAGGCAGCCGCCAACATTCAATTGACCATTACATCAACCCGTACCAACTTCAACGCTAATCCAGTAAGCAGAACTACGACTCGTAGATAACCCCTGTTGATCTAAACTAACACAACGAATCCAAACTTTATGATATTCATTTACACCTGAATATTATGGCTGTACGGACAATAACGACATATAATTCATAAATAGTTAACACCACTCCAAGAGTCGTGATATTCAATTTACGCCTGAATATTATACCCGTGTGGAAATAAAAAACATTTAACTAAACTCACGGAACTCAATACATTTTCTAAATTCACTTCAAGCTTTCGTGGTATTTAACATACGCCTGAATATTAAGATAGTTCACGAGTTATAATTCATGATTACAATAGCATTATAGTTTTACCATATCGACTAGAGGCAGCATTCTATTTCAATACATTTAAATAAAAATCCATAAAAATAAATTCCGTTTCTTTCTTCCCTGCTGTCTCTCCCCCTCCACTGGCCGTCGCTTCCTCACACCACCTTGTTTCCCATAATTCCCGATAATAATAAAAAATATATATTTTATTAAAATATAGTAGTGTTTAATGATCAACTAAAAAAAACAAATTACAATATAAGGTAGTTTAAGGCATAATAAAACACAAATCATTTTTATAAAAAGAATGATTTTTATAAATTAATATATTAATAAATAAATTTAATAAAAAAATAAACTTAAATAAATTTAATAAAAAAATAAACTTAAATAAATTTAAAAACCTCAATTAAAAAATTGATTTTAATGAATTGCTTATTCTAAAAAATGTAATTTTACAAAATTTTAATACACAAGTTATTACAATTGTTAAACTGTGCAATATTCTTAGTCTAATGTAATAAGAAAATCTCACATTTTCTTAAAACTTTTTTTAAATTATATTAAAGTAAGTTTCTCTCTCTCTCTCTCTTTGTATTATTCGCTCGCTTAAAGAGAACTTCATCAATCACATAAATAATATCAAATTCCACATAAAATATAACGTTATCGTTTATTACTGTCTACGATATTGGTTTTAAATTAAATTTATTGAAACATTTTTTTTTTGGGAAAATTCGTTTCGCAATCTTAAAAAACAAAACGAAAATAATTCAATTCTTTGTGGTACTTTTCATTGTTATAAAATTATATTTTATATTATTCTTCAGAGAAACAAATATTGAAAATATGCATTTTTAATATATTTATTAGTGATATGAAATTTGTTTAAAATTTTAAATATTTTTATTTAATTTAATTTTAAATGTATATAGTTAAAATTTAAATATATTTAGAAAGAGATTAAATGATAAAACGTGAAAATACGATTAAAAATTAAATATTCTTAAAAACATTAATCAATACATTTCAATGTAAAAGAATAAAACATTAAACTAGTTAAGTCATACTCACATATGGCTATAATCAAACAATATAATTAACTAATTTAACAAATTATACATGTGCACATTTTCTTATATATTGACCTTACATAATATATTATAATTTAAATAAAATAAATAACTTTTATTGAAACATTATTTATTTTTGATATAAATAATAAATATAAACTATTTATAAAATTAATAAATCATTTCGAATGTTTATTATATCGTCGAAATTTTTTATAACTGAAAATTATTTTTATATAATTTAAACCAAAAACTTAAATTACGGAATATATCAATAAGTAATTCAAATCCATATATATTATTTTTAAATAATATAATTATTCTAAAAAATTTTAATTCAAAATATTATACTTAATATTTAAAACATTGTAACTTATAATTTATTATTACAATGATTTAATTCTAAAAAACAATAAAATTTACGGTTTTAGATTACAAATAGTTACAATACATTTTGGATACAAGTATTTTCTTGACAAAATTAATTTTTCAGCATATTCTCTTATGCCATTTTTATCTGAAATCACAATCATATACTTGATTAATTTATAAAATTATTAATGCAATCATTATTACATAATATGAAATAACGTAATATATACAATTACCAGATATTTTATTACGTAAAATATCACTATGAATTCGTTGAAAAATATATTTATAATCAAATTCGTTTGGAATACAAGAACTTAAATAATATTTTTGGATAATAGGTTTTAAAATATTAAAGGTTAATAGATCTATTCTATTAAATATTGAATCTTGTAATGGAATTTTATTAAACTGCTGTTGATTTATATCATTGGAATATTTTTCTGTAGCTTCAAAATTTTTAACATTTAAATGGAAATGTTGACTGATTGATTTACTAATTTTTATGTTATCATTTATTTTATTTTGTAAAACATTATTAATACTAAATTCAGTGTTTTTATTTATATAGATATTATTCTTTTTTTCTATGCTATCTATATTAGAATCACCAATCATATTATTCTTTACAGCATTCAACTGTAATAAATTTTTATTAACACATGAAAAATTTTCAGTTAAATTGTTTTCTAAAATATTATAAAACTTTAATAGATTAGTTGTATTTTCTTTTGGTTTCATTAAATAATCATTACTCTTGATTTCGAATTTTGAAGATAAACATGTATTTAATTGAAAAGATAAAGGTATTTCAGTTGCTTTTGAATAATTTATATTTTTTTTTATAATGTTAGCTATATATAATATTTTCTTATCTTTGCTTCTTAAAAGATGACATAATTTATTTTCTCTGGTACACTCCTCAAATCCTAAAATCTGCAATAGATTCAATAATATTGAATTTTTTTTATTTTAACTCACCATTTTTAATATGAGTGGTAATTATAATAAAAATTTATAACTAACAATTTCTGTTATCATATGCTTATATTCAAAAATAAACTTAGAATTACAAAAAATATTGTATTCTATTTGGTCTACTGTACTATTGACGTTTTCTTCCGATAAACATTTTATTTTTCTACAGCAAACCTTCAAATTATTCCATAAAGATGACTTTAACTTAAAACAAAAATATTCTCGCAACTATAAATAAATATAATTTTTTAAATCAATATTTTTTATAAATGTAAATGTATAGTCATCATAAAATTAGAAATTTTTATTGAAAATAATAAAAATTAATAATTTATAATACGATTTTCCATTATTAATAAAATGAAACACTTAAATAAGAATGGTTATAATAATGTAAAGATATTATTATAATTCGATTTTTATTATTTCAATTGCTTTCAATTTTTTTTTTCGTCTTAAAGATATTATATTATACAATACTTGAATACTTAGTCCTGTTATTTTCATATTTGCAGTACTTGAATCTTTTATGTATTTATTAGATTTATTTTTTAAATTATTTGCCATCTAAAACAATTATAAATAAACCTTTTATATGTAACTATTTTTTCTTGATTTAGAGCTTACCATATTGTCATTTATTTGACTGATTATAGAATTTTTTTCTTTTAATATTTTGATCCTCCTTTCCGCAAATTTTCTATTATATACCATTTTTTTCTTTCAATAAAAAATATAAATCTCAAATATTCTTCAGTATGGAAAATGGTATTTATGATTAGTACAATATAACGTTTAGAATAAATAAATATATATATATATATATATATATATATATATATCTTATATTGCAGTATCTTACAATTTATTTTATAATGAAATATTATTTAATAATTTACCATGTTAATTATATTAGGAATTTTTAATTTTGATTATTATTTTTTATTATCGTACTAGATATGCATATAATTTTTTAACTATTTTATTTCGTAATAAACAATATTCTTTTTAAAAATTTGTGCAAAATAAAACAATAATTAATTAATATAACACACTTGTTTTTTATTTAATTATTGTTAAGCCTCTAAATTATATAATAAAAACATGAAATTGTTTAAAGTATTTGTATTTAATTATAATTATGTTATAATTATATTTGGTTCAGTCATAAATAAAAAGTTAGCTATAAAAGTAATCTAAGGAAAAAAATTTAATCTAAATCACGTAATCGAGAAATATGACGAATCTGTATAAGTTATAAATAAAATTATTAACGTTTTAAAATATCAATGTTAAAACAAAATGTAATTAATAAAACTCGATAATGAAATACTGTAAGATATTATAATAGATATACACCATTATATTCGAATAGTTGTATAATACAAACGTTTAATTTTTCAACATTAAATGTTATATAAAGAGAATAATTAACTTGTAACTTGAAAAGTACCTTTTATTTTCTTAATATTTCTTCACACTTTTTCACTAATCGATGATAGTCTAGAGATTTTCAAATTCAATAGTATATATTTAATATAATTATTTTGAAATCGATAAAATGTGCTGTAAATATTTGTAACAAACCGATGAAGATAAGATAATATTTTTATTATATATAATTGCACTAACGATTGTTGCTGATAATACATTAAAAGATCCTTCTTTTACTTCTATAATAGTGGGAAGTTTCGGTATTGATTGACAGCTAATTATTGAGCTGTCATTGACGCTCATTAACCGGTAGTGTTAACGCCCTTTTAGGCGGTGTTGGCGACAATGTCGCGTGGTCCGGGAGACACGTGGCTTCTTGACGTTTAGACTTCAAAATATGCATCAATACGGTATGACGCAAATAGTACGAAATTTGGCAATAACGCCTCGGCTCTTAGAAAATGTTGTCCGTTAATTTTACTAGGCTCGTATTGCAAGACACGTGACAAGACACTAGACGGTCATATTGACCACCATAGAACTTTCGAGTGTATTCCTGAAAAAACTCATCCGTTACAAATCATTGGCGATAAAAAAATATATGTGAAGTATTGTATGAATATTCGTAGGCTCTTAGGAAATATGTCACAATCAAAAACATGAAAAATATTGTAAACAATTTTCATTAAAAAATATTGTAAACAGTAAAGAATGAAATAGTATTATGTAGAGACGACTGCAATTGTATTGGAATCTCGAACAAGAAATACACTAAGATTTAAGAAATATATTTATATATTCATTTATGCATTTCTTATTAATGAAATAGTTTTGATAATTTCAATATATTTTCTGAAAATGTAGAATAAATATTTACAGTGTAGTATTTATAATGTAAAATAAATGATAATTACAATAGTCTAACGAAAATAAAAACGCAAAACTAGTAGTAAGTTCTTTGTTAATATTTTTTTTATTTTAAAATTAGCATAAATAAATTATGTGCATAAAACTTATAAACGGTCTATTTTTTCGCTATTGTACCTAATTACATAACACTACTACGTTCAAATCTTGTGCCATAAATACAGTGCACAATTTTGAAAACAAATCTTATTAAAATTTAAATTAAAAAAAAATTTACATTCTGGTTATGGTTCTTTTAAAAATATATAATTAAAATTTATTTAAAGAAATGAGGTTTATAATAGTCTACACATTAATAATGAATATAATTTTTATATTAGACCATAGTGTTTACATAATAGCCTTATTTAATCACTTAATCTATATCGTGTGTCGATATATTTAAATTTATATTTGTTCGAGAACTCTCCCCAAGATTTTATGTGGAAGAGGCAAATAGTAGAAGGGGAGAGAAAGCAGGATAAAAAGAAATGAAGTCGAAGAAGTCGTATGTAATGCTGTAAAACTGTCTTTATAGAAAATGTATGTTGGAAATACAATGCTATTGTTGTTTTGGATGATGCGCTTCCACACAAACGCAATATTCAGGCGTAAATGGAATATTGTGGAGTTGAAATGATTGTATTAATTATATGATTCAACAGAGTTTTACCTGCAAGTCGTTGTATCTGCTTGCTAGATTCGATGCTGAAGCAAGTGACGAGTAAATGTAACATTCAATTAATTAATTGAACGTCAGCAGCCGCTTTGCGTTGCCCTGATTTTTGTTTACTGTCTGCTTATCTCTGATGCTTTATATTATATATATTTATATTATATATATATATATGCTTTATATTATATACCGAATGAAATATCGCGCTCTGTCTTAAATTGAATGCCGGCAGACAATTCAAGTGTTTCTATATTTTCTGGCTAGTAGCTATATCCAGCAAACTATGTAAACGTTTGTAGCAGCTATTATAGATGTTTAAATGTAATAAGCCGATCACTGATTTCTTGAGAAACTGTTTCGTGTCATTACCTTGTATTAGCTAGTCTGGATACTTTAGATATTTTTGAAATTTTAGAGAATTCTGAGGTGCAGCGCAAGTATAGTTTAATTTAATCACTTCACCCCGCTTCTTGTTAAGGGGTAGACATCTTGGACTTCTATAATAATGGAAAGTGTCGGTGATTGGTTGGTGACGACAGTTGATTTTATGCTGTCATTGGCGCCCTTGACAACTAGTGTCAACGCCCTTGAAGTGAGTGGTGACTACACTTCCAAGTGTCGTGCCGCGGCTCACGCTGTTGCACGGCCATTGTAGTATTGCATATTGTTTATTATTTCCCAATTTTTTAAAGGTACATTATGAAAATAGTACGAAATATGGCAACTACGCTAGATTCCTGGAAGCTTTTGTCTGTTGATTTTACTAGATTTTATATTTTAAAATATGTGATGGTCACATTGACCATCATCGTACTTTCGAAGTTCAGTCGAAGTAAATAAGGTCGTAAAAAGGTCATTAGTGAGGGAAAAAGGGTACTAGATGAATTTTCTAGTTGTATTCATAGGCTTTTAGGACACATCTGGCAATCATATACTAAAAGATATTCAAATAATTTTCAATCAAGAGTTAGTATGGAGAGACGATCGAAATTTTAACAAAATCTCGAACAATATTGTAAGTTTGATTTTAAATTGGAATTTCGATTTATTCAAATAATAATAAGCTAATTATCATTTTTATTAACTTATCGATATGCAAAAATCGATATTTTTCAATAGGTCATTACATTATCATTACATAATCAGTAATTAAATAATATAAGAGAACTATTTATTACTTCATTATTTCTTATTATTCCTTTATAATTTTATTGAGTGCATGGCCGAGAAGCAAGAGGTCTAGGTTTAGTTATATACGCATTATAGATACCGTCAGAATTCACAACTCCAGATAATATTTATCTGTTCTGTATGGAGCTATAAAGTGCTATGTACACATTGTGACAATTGAATATTATCTCGATTTCAGCCACATCATCAGGAGTGATTGTTTTAGCTCATAAGTTTACTCGAGTTATTTAATAAAGCTAGTTGTGCAAGTCGTATTTGCCAAAATTGATCCCATTGAATTATTGTCTTGTGAATTAAACTAATAGTTTTTAATATTCAATTAAACTAATTTTGTGTCAATTAAACTAATTTAACCTTTAGATATTTCGCAAAATTTATTATTAATAGATGTTTGAGAACCGAATAGAAAATCTAAAGTCTCTAAATAATATTGTTTCTTTTACATTTGCTTTGAATGTTTTTTATGTTTATGATTGCCAGATATCGCCGAAAAGCCAACTAATATTTTTATAGTATTTGAAATGTATTTTCACGTTAACAGTGATTTGAAACGGTCGAGTTATCTCAGCATTGCACTCGAAAAAAAACACTGGTCAATATGACCATCATGTCATAAAAGTAATGGACAAAACCTTCCAGGAATTGACGCGCAGTTGCCAAATATCATACGAGTTGTTTATCACAACATAGATGCATATTTGAAAAGTGTATACATCAAACGACGTCCCCAGCCGAAACTTCGGTACAAGGTTCTCGCACCGTCCCGGTGGTTGAATCGACACTACCAGTCAAAGGGCACCAATAACAACTGAATAATTAGCTCTTAACCAATCACCGAAATTTTCCACTCTCATAGTTCTGCAAGAAAAGTCCTCCCCCGCAAAGAGCGGGGTGAAAAAGTATTGCGGCTTCGGCGCCTCTCGTCAGATCTGCTTTCGTCTTCATAATCATAGTATCGATTCATTGACTTGTAGCCTCTCATCAGATCTGCTTTCGTCTTCAGCATCATAGTATCGATTCATTGACTTGTAGCCTCTCAATACAAGGTTGTGCAAAATGAATAGCTTCTCAGTGTTTGCAAGTAAAACATCAAGGTTAAAGTAACGCACTGAGTGGCAGATAAGGAGCTCTGGACTCTGCTATATATTCGCCGAAATTGAACAAGACGCGGCCGCCAAGATTCAATTGGCCCGGCGTGCAAGTAGAGCGCGAACAAGCACGAGTCGATTACTCCAGTAAGCCCACGCGCAGACCCACAGGTAAAGCCTGTTAATCTAAAGAAACACAACAAGTCCATGCTTGGTGAGATTCAATTTACGCCGGAATATTGCAGCAGTGTGTACACTGACATATAATTCATAAAACATAACACCACTCCAAGCTTGGAAACAAGCAACCTTTAATCAAACTCACGGAACTCA
>JAPYYT010005009.1:0-10449 GCA_030522565.1 Ceratosolen corneri | reverse complement strand
TATAAAAACAAAAAATATTCTTTAGTATTAATTAATTTAATTTAAAAATATTAACGTATTAGATGTGGATTGTAAAAGTTTTTATTGATTTACATTATATTATATAATAATTAAAATTAATTAACTAATACGTTTCTACGTGTACTTTGAAATTAATAAATTTAAATTACTAAGGCTTACATGTATAAGATACAATTTTTTGATTTCTTAAAATTAACTGAATTTTTATTAAATGCATTCATAAGCATTTAAAATTTTAATTAATACAACTGATTTTTATTTATCGAAATATATGAGAAAACCATTGTGGGAAATTAAGAAAATATAAATACTCAGAGTTTGCTACATAATAGAGTCTATTATAATATTTATTTGTGTAATATGTAGTATATATTATTATAATTTTCAACTTGTATGTCATGTGTTCATTATATTAAATAATTCGTGTTTGTTTTGTTAAAATACTATTATACTCCCTACTATTATACTATTTTTATTATACCATACTATATTATACTATACCTATATTATACTATACTATTATACTTTATATATATATATATATAAATCCCATTATTAATAAATATTGCGACTTCGATAATATTTTTAATATTTATTTCAATATTTCGATAAAATATTTCGAAAATAAAGAATTTGTAATTTGAAAATTTATGAAGATTATGTAACAGCAAGTTATCAAAATTTTAATTTTTTTTTATTAAAAATTAGTGATTTAATTAGTTTTAAAAAAATATATTCATTTTAGACAATGTTTAATCAGTTCATTCTAAACGACTTATCTTAATCATACAAATAATATATAATAAATTGTATTATTTTATATTCGTATGAAATTTATGTCTCTTTTACTTTTATAGACATTTTAAATAAAACAGCAATGAAGTTTTAAGATAAAGAGATACTTTCAAATTTTCTACGGTAAGAAAAAGTTCAGATATTGCTTGAATTATTTAATTAAATCAAAATATAAAGTTTGAATTTATTAAATAATAACTTTAAAGAGTTTCTTATATATGTTGGATACATGAATTGTCACAAAATCTAAAAATAAATTACTTAAGTGTTTGAACATAAATAATTTGGATAAATCAATCAAATTGAAGGTTATAGTAAATTCCACAATAATTACATTATTTATTCATTGCAACAATAATTATATGCAGTCAAATATACATGTTAAGAATCGTGGCTGGTATATTAATGATATAAAAAATAAATAAGGATCGTTTATAATAATTAACTGTGAAATACTTAATACTAGTTGAATAGCAACAAAATAAAAAGATGAAATATTCATAAAAAATTTTATTATGGCTGAAAAAATAATTTACATAATCGGTATCTTATAATTAATTATATATTATTTTAAGTCATTATTTTACCTGAATTGTTATTTATTTATTTCGTGTATGATTTTTTCATTATATAATATAAATTATTAAAAAAAAATTATTTGTAAATAGATAAATATTAAAAATATTATAAATAATGTTAATATTTTGAATATTAAGAATTGTTTATGAAACTTTATATTTTATGAATTGTAAAAATATTTCAATTTTTTTAAATAAAATTTTATATTTAAAATAATTAAATGATACATAATTAAAGAAGTTCATATATTTACTATAATAAATAATATTTTATTTAATTAAGCTTAAATCTCATGTTTACATTTTATTATTATTATTTTGTTTTACACGATTTTATAAATTTCAACTATTTCAATCAAAATAAAAAATCAATATACACATACTTTCATATATCTTCAAGAATTGTTTTTCGAAGCAATATTGATAATCTCCTCACGTATTTACTATGTATCTTAGCTTTTTCAATTAATATACAATAAACGGTGTTTAATATTAATCATCTTACACTATTTTATTATTTCAAAATTCTTTACTGTTTCTACAATTGTATTATCAAATTTAATCAATTTCTAGAAATCTAGATGAACTTTATTGTTTATATGATATTTATATGATACTACTTTATTGCTTAAAATACTGATACTGTTGATGTAAAAAAATGATTTGCATTAAAATCATTAAGTATGAGTCAAAATATTGCAAAAAAAAAAATGTTCCAGTAATGGAATAATGTGTTCAATTTATGTTATTTTTCCATGAATTTAGATATTATATCTAATGGACTGTTATAATCATTACTAATATTTAACAGATATTTTGGCAAATAGTTTCTTTTAGTTAGATTATCCATTTGTTTCGTAAAATTTAAATTTTAAATTTTCTTTTGTCAATAGCTTATAAAATTTTCGTACAAAAGATATTTAATAATTTAGTTTATACTTGTGTATTATATTAACTGCTATAATTATTTTGATATATTTATTTAAGTAAAAGATTAATATTTTATAATAAGAATATTTTATAATTTTTTTTAATTTTTCTTTTCAAATAACACTTTTCATTATTACCTCTTTATTTTTATCAATAATAGAAAATACTAATAGAAAAAAGTGCTTTTAAAATGAAATGTAGGTATGAGCCTATTTGTATTTATTAAGAAATAGTTAAATTATACTATTATCTTTTACTTAATAGTACCTACTGTCAGTGCATATAAAAAATTGTCCTCCATTACGGAACGAGACAGTGATTGAACTGATTTATGTATAACACTCCAAATATGCATTATTATTTTTGTTGATGTCAATTTTTAGTAAAATGACAAATGTATGCATCTTGTCAACAAAGTAGAAGAAAATTAAGATCATATACGCTCGATATATATGATATATAATAAGTTAAAGATGTGATAAGGAAAATGAACAGAAAATAAAAAAAAAAACGAAATACATCTAAAATGCTAACAGTGAAATATTATAATAATTTTACTACGGACATTTATTTTCATTCTGTTGATTTAATTTTAATAGATTTCTACGTAGATTTGATTATTCTAAATTTAAACAAGACACATTATTTACATCAATTTTTTTTACAATATATTTAATTAATTTATATAAAAAATTGAATGTAGATTTAAGAATATTAAATACTATATAGCAATTGAAATTACTTATTAAATATTATAAAAAATTTTATAAATCAATTTCATTAATTATTAACTAATTATCAAAAAACTCGTAGGTTACATTGTACTATTTGTTGGAATCAATCAGATGAATGTGTGGCACTGGTATAAATTTATATTTGTTTATTTACAATTACAGTAAGTATCACTTAAATAGCCACAATATTATCTAAAATCTATCGTTCAATCGATTGGTTTCTTAATTACATTCTCAAACTCTCGAAACTTGCTTAACTTACCTTACATTAATATCGTTGAAGAGGTAAACCATTTTTCGGAAAACCAGATACTACTTTATTACTTGTGATTCTAGGAGTAATCGACTTTACTGGGCGTACAGATTATTAACTAATAAAAGACAAATATTTAATACTACAAATAAATAATTTCCAATTTAATTAGCGGTATATTTTTTGTGAAAATCGAAAAAATATATTATGTAAAATATATGAAATATATTTTTAGGAGTTTGCATGAATACAAAAAATATTAGTGTCAAAATAAAGATTTTTTATATTTGTTCGCGGTTTGTGAACGGTAGAAGTTCAATATTGATTTAACCATACTGATGGTTTACTATTAGTATCAAATATTATATTTACAACATCAGTATATATTTGTTGCAGAGTATATCATTCACATTTTTGACGTATAACAATTTCCTCTTTTCACTATAATTATAGATTTTCCTTACTTCTCAACATTGTGCCATTATCTTTTACCATAACATTTTGTTTTATCGACTCAAAAGTTGATTCGAGCTAAAAAATGGTCTGAAAATTAATAATGTATCAGTACTTGTATCGAGTCTATTTCATATACGAAAATTCGTGCGTATTGGTCATTTTATTATTTATTTCTTTAAAATTAGTGCAGGAAGAACGTAATTTTTTTAATTGAATATGTCTAAAACAAGGTTTTAGTTTATTACAAGTTTATGAAAAATCAATATTTTACTCATGCCAAATTTCAAAAGAATTTAAGTATATACGGTGAATTCGTGGAGGTTAAATGAATTAAGATTGAAAAGAAAGTATAAAAAATTACATTTTTTTTGCATTGCAAAACGAGTTTTGTGAAGTTTATATTATTTTTTCAATTTTTATATATATATATCTAAGTAGATCTGTATAAAATGACTGGTATAAATATACATTAAACTTACGCATAACAATCTATGCAACAATATTATTAACAATATTAAACGTTGTATTTAAGGGAGTAAAATGTTCCATTAATTTATTCATTAATCCTTAATATTAGGAATTAAAGAATAATTTATGGAAATATAATGCGCAAGTATTATGATGCTAATGCAGAACCGTCTATAAATCAAATATTAATGATCTGCATTATGCAGATTCATTTGAAAACTCTGATTACGCGTTGTTTCAATTGGAGCGAGGTTCATCTACAAAAATGGAAATATATAGTACCAAGGAATCATGCCATATGGCTCTGCTATATTTAGATTTGTTCTGTTGGAGGGTAAATCATGGGCCGATAAAACCAAGAACAGATGCATAAAGTGGAAGGAGATATCATTGTGCATTTCGTTGAGAAACCAATTTGATCTAAGATTACGCAATTTTGTAGAAGCTTTTTAATATTGATACACGTTTTCTCACCATTTTTCTTTTAATATGACATGCTTGTCATTGGTATAGTAGGGATTAATTAAAAAAAAAATAGTCTTACTATTTATTCAATATTTTTTAATAATAGTATTAATGTCTAATACGATTAATATTATTGGTAATAATGCTAATGGACATTGATAATGGTATAATTATTGAATAAGATTATAAATAATACTTAATAATTTTATTTTATTTAATGAAAGTTTTATTATCATTCAGCATTTCTTCAAAAGCACTGGGCTGTATTTTATTTAAAAGCGAACGATATCGTTATTCAATCAATAGCTTTAGATTACAATTGAAAATTTCTATTCGATATTGATGATTGGTATTACTAAATTAATACAAATTAGTTTCTATTATAAAAGGTAGTAGATAATAAAATTGATTCATCACTAAATAGGAACTGATAAAACAATAAAATGTTCAAACTGAAGTGAAATAAGTGCTGTAAACATATTTTGTATATTTTACTTAAAATTGAAATACAATAATTAAATTAATAAGAAAAATTGTTATAATAATGCTCCAATCTACCTCTCTTAAAGGTCTTTTCCATTATTCTTTAATATTAGTATATAATAATGACCATAATTAAATGCAAATAATAATACCGTACAATCGTAATATAGAAAATATTAGCCTCTTTATAATAACTCTTCTATAAAACAACATTGTCGTTTTCATTGAAAAAATTTCTATAATGATATGGCGTATAATAAAAATTAATGCCAAAACATTCGACTTCTCTAACCATATTTTATGCAATTCACCACACGTATAGTCGACAAGAGGGATGCGATCGTTCGATGTACAGGATCAATATGCGCGCAGGGACATTCGATAAAAAAAGGCAGACAGTAACAATGGCGCGTCTGCCACTTCTCTTTTTAACGAACGATAAAAAACATTATTCCACTCGAAGTCTCTTGGCGCGCAGCCGCGGAATCGTAAAAAATAGCGAAAGGCCCTGGGAAACTCATCAAAGGAAAACATTTCGTCCATAAAGCCCCGGCGACTTGAAACGCTGCGCCAGGACATAAAACTTCCTCCGCATCATCGCGAGCGCGTGGCACGAAAAAACGAGGGAATGCTCTTTCGCGCATCGGCAATCTCCGCGCTTGATCGTAAAAAGTGAAGGGGAGAGAGGGAACGCGTGGAAAGGGAAAGAAAAATGAAACAGGAACGAAGAAAACGCTGGTCCGTTCTGCGTCATGATCGCTAACTATCGTCCCATTATTTTTTTTTATTTTTGAGTGATGTGCTCTATTGGGCTCCAATTGATTGACTTTTCTTTAGGCTGCGCTTTTCTTGAACAGAACCGATGGATTTGTCGACTGGCATGTATTTTTCACTCTGGTTCTGGTAATGTGCTTGAGATTTATCGAGTTCGCTCGATCAACACGAATGAGGAGACGATAATTGAGTGTGAAATATAATTATTATTCTTTCAGATGTTTTTGTAATTAAATTGCCGCGACATTAAAATGCACTATTGATTTTTAATCTTTTTATTTGAGATAGGTATTATTGCGCTACAAAATTGCAATTGATGGATAGCCACATTCTAAATCATTACTCATTGCTCAATAGGCTCGTATTGCTGCAATACGCTAAGTACGCGTTTTTGTATTTTTAGCTAAAAATAAAACTGTATTGTGTGCCCACAATAATCATCGTTCCCTTAATATCATGATAATTGTTCTCCAGACGCTCTTATAACGATAATAAAAAATTTTGTCTGCCGATCTAAACCAAAGTCTGCAAGTGATTAAAATGTGACTTTACATGGTTACCTAATAGTTAAAAAGAAAGGATCTTACAGAACGCCGGCCTCATTAAATACTCCGAGTGTTTCATATATTCAACGACGGCTCATTAAACACCCACTCCGTACCTTCTATGGTGTAACAGAAATTGCTTGCAATGGTCTTGCGAATGCGAATGGTATTGATACGCTGGATTACGTGAAATGTGTGAGTTTACTAGAAGGCCTTGCACACTCACCGTTGATCTGTAATAATTATGAAGCTAATATTATTATTTTGCTTCGGCTTAATGGTTGTAATAAGTAATAGCGTTTAACGACCTAACACGATAATAAGCATTTGATAACATAAGCATTTAATTGCAAGCCATTATTGTAATATTGATTGTTAAAAATTACTATAAAATTTAGGAGGATAAAAGTATATATATCAACATGGTCACTTATTTCATCTGTATTTAACAATCATTTTATTATTGAACCGTATTATTAAAATTCCACTATTAAAATTGATTTTTTTTTTCTTAAAATTATATTTTTATGAGTAAATAAATGTTTGTTAAATTTTATGTGCTCGCTTACATTTTATAGAGACCTATTTTCAAGTTTAGCGAGCGTTCTTATGGAATTTATTGGTTTCTTAAATATAGCCTCATGAGTATACTTTTCAGATAGATTTACTATTTAAACTAGTTACTAGTTCACTTCCTTTCTAAATTTGTTAATTGTGTATATTGAAATCTTCTTATTATTATGCATAGGATCCTGCATAGGAACATATTCTCTGCTTGCGTATCTTTGTTCTCAATATGTAAGCGATATTTAATTTATATCATAATACAGTTTTTTTTTCTGAAAATTACCAATTTCCATAATTATGAAGTATTTCAAAGACTTAATTCAAAGTCGTATTAAATTATATTAAATTATAAAAAATTTTACACTACAAGAATATTAAATCTTATAGGCAATTATATTTAATAGTTAACAATAATAGATATTCATTATTTAATCTTGCTGACTAACAAAAACACTATATCCTGAATATTTGGGAATTTATTATTTAATCGTAATATTTGTTTATCAATTATATATTGTACATCTACATAACATCAAAATTTTTTAAATTATTTGCAAAAAACATAAATAATTAACTATATAATACCTTACTGTTTCCAGGTAAGTTCAAATTGAACTGAAAAAACAAGAAGAAGAAAACAAATTCTTCATCAAATTATTTTCTCGTTCAAATAGTATTAGTGGCCAAATCTACTGATGAAACGGTCGACGATGATTCGTGCCGATCGATTGATCAATGTATCCGGGGTTGCTATTGTGAAATTCACAGTAATATAGAAGTGCATTACTCAACCGCAGCTGCAATCGCATGTCGTAGCTAAAATCTGTATTAGAATTAAAAAGCTTCCCTCCTCACTATTTCAATAATGTTGCTTGTTTAAGATTTTCTTCTTCGGTCGCGGTTGTAAGAAGCGTTGTATCCACATAACCTTCGTTATGTGGAATTGAATTTGATCGACTGAACTGCGCACGTCTGTCATGCGGATCGGGCTTGTATGTGCATCGGCAAGATTTACTGCGACTGTGTGCAAGGGACACAGTGTTCCGATTTAATTGCCTATGTGATGAAATAACTTTTGTACAGCCGGAACCACCTGGACATGCTATTGCACAGCATTCGAAATAGTAAATAGTATTGTTATCACGATAATTAGTTTCTCGCCTTTTTAAAGATTTATTGGACTTTCTTTAGAATGTAGATTAAAATTTATATGGTGCTTTAAAATTTTATTTGTCTCTGAAATTATATATTTATCACATATATCTAAATAATCCTGGAACCACTGTTATTACGTTTCTCATTTGCTTATTTATTTTCATTAGATAATTATTTACGCTTAGCGACATTTAACGAATTGATACTTAATATAAAAATATATTGAAATCTATTTATACATATATATATATATATATATATATATATATATATATATATACATATTTTATTTCTTATATCATAATATATTACATACAATTTATTTTTAATGATTGCAAATTAAATATTAAATAATAAGAAAGTTTGCGTTAGAAAATTTAGTACTACCTTTGTTGGAAACTATAGTATTTTATTTCTAAAGGCATTTATAATCAATCAAGTTTATCGAAACTGATAAATTATGATTTGTGTTTCTAATTACTATATTAAATTTGATTGGAAGAGAAAATATATTCTGCAAAATATATATATTTTAAAACCCATATATTAGTGATTCATATTTCATATATTAGTGATAAGCAATCAGAACTAATAAATCAAAAATTTCTGAATATTACATTTTTATCTTTCTTGTAGTTGAGTTTTTAATACGTAGTTATAAAACGTCAAAAAATGATCTTCATTAATACAATATTAATATATTTGTAGATATAAAAAGTTATGTATTGTATGCGTATATATGTTCGATATCCATCTAAAATGGATGACTTATTTTTATGTTCAAGTATATATCTTCAATATATAATTATATAAAAATAATTTATATCTTCAATAAATAATAGAAAACGATTATTCTTCTTTGCTTTGTATAAAATGAAAAATTTTATTTTATACTATTTAAATAAATAATTTTGTTGACTGTAATTAAATTGTTTAAATAAATCTATATAATTTTCAGTAGGGTATGAAATAATAAATAGTATTTTATTTAAATCGATTAGAATTGTTACTTCCATAATTAACATTTTAATCAATCGACTAATGAACACAATTAAACTACAAAGAAAAATTAAATTATCAATTTGACTAATGAAAATATGCTTCATACTTTTATTTAATAATAAGCCTGGATTAGCATGATTTGCACTAATTAAGATGCTTCATACTTTATGTTTTGTCATATTTAATTATCAGGAGAAGAAATATTGTAAGTCTCTATATTGCTTCATTCATATATTTTGTATCGAAGCCAATTTAATTTATAAAATACAATACAATACAATGATGCATGCTTATACATATTTTTTAAAATTGACTACAAATATATTATATTAGAAATATAATGAAAATACAATGAAAAGTTTTAACATAACAATTTGGATATAAAACCACGAAATTAATTAGAAATTAATGTTTTATAATTATTAGTGTATTCAATTTTTATTTATGATACTATATTATGCATATGATTTGTTACCCAGAATCATCTAAAATTGTTTTATTTAATTGCTTTATTTAGATGTGTTAATACCATAATAATTAATTACAATCGATACAAATAATTATTTATATGCACATATCAGGATTGTCGTGATTTTGTTTTTTTTTTTTGCATAAACATAATACTTTGGATGGAAGTTTCTATTATTGATAATTTGACCGAAAGTGTTTGTGATATGAAGTATGATTTGAGTAAGCCATGGTTTAATTTGAATACATAGTACAATAAAATTGATAGTCAATTGAGCAATTATACGAAGTCTCAATTATGTGAATACGAGATATAAATAATAATAAACAATCACAAATTGATAGAATATTCTTTAAATTAAGAATAGTAGGAAATTAATATTTATATTATTCCAAGATTATTATTTATTTTTCACGGCTTGTGCGTACTATCGAGCACACTTCTATGAACAGTAAATATACGATGGTCTTTCTCTTGCTACATTCGACTTTTACAGTAATTTTAATTTGCTGGACAGTGCATAAGTTAAACGCAATACATCACAGTATCAGTAAAAATCTAACAGTTCAATTGACATATAAGATAAAGTATATAAGTTGAGGAAATTTTAAGCATTATCAAATTCCGTGTTGAGATGTATCTATCTTAGTAGTATCTTGTGATATTCACTAACGAATTGATACTCTTGTACTTTTCTGTCATTGTTCATTATCTATAAGTGTATAGATCAAAGAAATATTATATTTATGTTATA
>JAPYYT010005003.1:0-10799 GCA_030522565.1 Ceratosolen corneri | reverse complement strand
TATATACTTTAAAAGTAACGGGCATTATATCAATTCTGACCCGTAATTTGGAACTAGAAATTCTAAATATGATCTTGATAATTCAAGAACTATTTAACCAACATATTGAATATATTAAATTTTCCTAAGATAATTTAAAGTTGTTTTAAAATTATTTTCGACCACTCATTTATTACAAAATCTGAATAAACAAACAACTCATAAAGTTTGGTTGAATTATACATTTTAGGAATTGTAAAATAGAATTAAAAATTACAGTTCATATTTTTATAGAAAAAAGTAATACAATTACAAACTAACAATTACATAAGTGTATGTAATTATATACGAAAAAATGCACTAATGTGATCATTACAAAGTATGGAAAAGAAAATCAAAATATAAACTTGATACTTTTCTTTGCATAAAAAATTTATTGTTTCCGTTTCACTTTCAAGAACACATTCGGATACTTAACGCTAAATTAATTTTTATTTTTCACTAACCATATATATTTTAAAATATTTGCATTAATAAGTTACTATTTTTTAAATGCCATCATAGTTATACAATGTAAATACATCAGATAAACTTAAGAATCTAAGTATAAAAAATTCGTGGATAGATAAATAATACATTGTCACTCTAAAACTATTGTACTGATAAAAATCCCTATATGTTATTAATAACAGAATTGTGTGTGAAATTGTAATTTCCGTACTAAAATTTATCTATTTTTATAAATATCGAACACTATTAGAATATTTTTATCAAAAAAAAAAAAATGTTCGTGATATTCAATTAAATTTTCGAGTTCTTATTATCTAAGTAAAGTAAAATTTTATACCTAAAGAAAATGTCCATTCATTTATCTCTATAAGATTTATACTTATTGAACAACATAAATAACTGCGGGATCAATACCTACCTGTGTTACGAAATAAATACGTGCGTGTATAACTGTAGCGTGAATGCATGTATGTACGTATGTATAACAATACTAATTACATATGAAATTTTTTATTAAAATTAGTTCAGACAATATTTTGCTACATCATTTAAGTAACCGTAGATTTTTATCAATTGTGAAATTTTAGAAAAATTAGAAAATCATATTCGTAAATATAATCATACCGTAAATATAATAGGTATTAATTTTTATATTAAGTGTATCATCTTTTATTTATTACATGAAGTACAAAAGGCCTTATGCAAAAAACAATTATGAGAGTTGATTAACATAATGAATTACGACTATTTTTTTTTATTGAAAAATTTCCAATAAAATGACATTAAAATGTGAAATATATAAATATAAAAATAGATAAAAATAGACTTTGCAATAACATAGTACTAAAAATTGAAAAATAAATATATAGCAATAATTACTTGATTGCCTCTGTTTTCTATATACGCAACACCTAGTATTTTGCCAATTCTCTTTAAAACAGCTATTTACGTTTATAAATTAAACATAAATATTGCATTCGAAAAATCCTATAAGTTCCGTTTCTCCCAGTATTTCCGAAAAACAATTATAACGCAAACTGACTAAAAGCCGATCGACATTGTATATAAAATACATATAAAACGTAAACGAGGTCACAACTTTGTCAATATCACAAAGGCGTACGTATGGGCAAACGCACCCACTTTCGCACCCTTCTTACATCAGGACATTCCACTACTTCCTTAGTATTACATACTCAACATACTTCTAAAATTGTGGCCGCTCATACGCACACGTCAAAAACTACGCGCGATATAATTTCGCTTTTACCGTGGTGGCCTATCGAATCTTGTCTTTTTTCAGTTTCTACTTTTCCTTTCCACTATCACACCCACTGGCGTCCACTATTTATACTTATTCTAGGCTTATTTGCATCGATTTTTCACTTTCTCAACAAAATTATCAATTCTTAATGAAAAATGAAAATTACATAAATCTATAATTTCATTTACGATATCAATTTACTTTGAAATTATATAATATACTTTATGTATAAAGAAAAGCATCTGTAAAAATGCAATAACTGTACAACTATGTATATAACTATGCACAGTATCAATTCAAAATAATACAATGCCCACGTGCAGGTGAGAACACGCTCGCAAAATGCGAACATGCACGTGTACCTGTCCACATACGTAATTATTTTAAAAGATTATTACAGCTCAGTCAATTTTAACATGAAACATATGTTTAAACTTATTTTATATCCATTTCTATAACTTTCTCTTTTGCAATTTAATAGAATATTTTCTTTTTTTAATTTCTTGCTAATTAACAGATAGTTTCTTAAAATCGTATTCATTTAGCTTTAAAATATTTGTCAGAAATTTTCTTTTATATAACTCTAAAGAATAATATGCATTGTACTTTTAGTGAAAATTAATTACAAGGTTTTTTAAATAAGTCGTAAAATAGATGCTATTTATGAACTTGTGCCCATTTGCTACACTGAAAAATGTATTTTGATTTTATATACTATTTACATGAATTACAAATAATCTGCAGTGAAAAGTTGATATTACTCATTTGGAAATTATAACACATATCTAATAATATAGTGATCATATTTCCATAAAATACATTTTATATATAAACCATTAAAATAATAATTATTAAAAATATACAACAAATTTCTTCATTTATAAAAAGGAATATGAAATCAGATTATTTTATAACTAAGTATGTGTACTATAATTAATTATAGATTTCTAAAAACAAAGAAAATTTATTACGAAACATATTTTTCGAACTTGTATTCAGAAAACAGCAGTGAATGCTCCCTATTCGTAAGGCTTGTATAAAACAGTTATATAATACTACATTATTTAATAATATATCTAAATTACTGATTACATGTACCGATTGCTATTCATTAATTAAAATAAACATGAAAAATATAATAATTTACATTTATAAAACCTAATAAATTTTTGTCATTAAAGACGATATTATATTGCACAATAGTAGTAAATACATATTTAGATGAAAATAATTTAATATTTATGTACGTTAAATTAAAATATCTAGTATACACCAACAAGCTTCAAAAATATTTTAATTTATTAATTTAAATTAATTTAAATTAAAACAAATTGATTCTACTAAAGTATATATATAAAACTATATGCAAGAAATAATAAAAAAGTAAATATTTAAAAAACACTTAATTTAAAATAAAAATTAAGATCAAGGAAAAATATTTTTGATTAAATAAATTTTTTCTATACGTAAATATTCAAAATAATGTAAAAAATATTTTTACACTAATATTTTTTTTTCAAATAAATAAAAATTAATAGAAAACATTATTTCACCAATACATTTGAAGCTTAATAAATATTTTATTATTAATTGACTACCATTTATTTTAAAAATTGTGCTAATATATTTATTTTCTAATATATTTAAATTTTTTTAATTTATTTGTAAACATTATATTACTTAATCGTATTACTCAAAAAATATATATCTATTATTAATGTTATTTCAACTCTGTTTGAGTTAAAAAATTTATTTAATTTTCAAATTAATTATATATATCAATTAAACCTTACATGTATGTAATTATAATTCTCCAATTATGTATAACTCCAATTATAATTACCAAAATATTTAACTGTAATTTTCTCTGATATTAACATCTAAGTTTAGTATCCATTAATTATTGATGAAAATTTTTATTATAATTAATTTATTATCAACAATAATTTCATTAAACTTAAATAAAAGTCTATAATCTAAATTGTTATTAAGTCATAAATTGTTTTACAAACATAAACAATTTAATATCTTGTGTTTTATTTATAATTATCAAAATTAATTAATAAAGAATAAATAAATACTAAAAAATAATTATTTGTCTATTTTTATTAATTTTTTTAATTTTTATTCATCAATTATATCTATTAAAACTTTAATAAAATTTGTACTTTATTTTGAATTTAGATGTTTTAAGATTTTTTTATGTATTACTACTATTATCTCAATTTTATATATGAATATTTATAGTATTTAGACGGAACCTCTTTATTTACGCAATATATTAGGAAATTATATATTTAGTTTCAAGCAGGTTTCCTATGTTATGATTATTAATAAAAATTTGTAATATAAATTAATACTATATATTAAAAAAATATTCCATTAAATATTAAATTTTAAAACAAATATTTTTATTTAAGAAGGTATGATTATCAAAATAACACTTTTTGTATTTATTTTTATTTTTAACTTTAAAATATATCGGCATGTAATAACAGTATAAATCTAAAAATTCTTATAATGTTTTATAAGCTAAAATCTTAACTTCCTTTAATTATTTATTCATTTACTCAATTTAAAAAATAAAATGTTATTGTACAATCTTAAGATTGAAATATAAACAAAAAGTTATGCAAACATCAAGATTATAATTGTGTTAAGAGTAAATAAGATTTGCAAAAACTAAATATGAATTTATTAATAATATATTATAATAAATTTAGAAATAGATTTATTAATATATTAAAATAATTTTAAAATGTGTAAATAAATAATAAGTTCAAGAACAATATTATAAAATAGATCATTTCAATTTTCTCAAAATCTTTCAAATATTTAAAATTATTTAGAATGAGAAAATTAATCACAAGATAACCTGTCAATGCTCAAATTTGTGTATAATTTTATGTTTTACTTTATTTTAATTAAACTAACAATTTTATTTTAATTGTTCTTGAGAATTGTCTTACCAATCACTAAATATATAGCGATTAAGTAAAGGAAAATTTAGATAATAAATCATTTAAATCTAACATTGAAATACAAATGTACACACACGCATCCCCCCTACACACACACACTAATACGCGCATGCACGCAGGCACACGCGCCCACAAGTGTTCATATCTTTTAAAAAATATATTTAATTTAAATACAGTATAATTATATTTATTATAATAATGTTTTTATAAAATTCAATTCATAAAACCTTATGTTATATGCAATTTAATAATCATATTTAGATCATAATGTACGTTTAAAAGGAATACATATAATGTGCATTAACTTATTTATTATGCTCAAATATATTTTTTTTAATAATTAATGTACAATTTTAAAGAAGTATAGGCTCTAGGCATGAAAACATCATTTTAAATTTATATCCGCCTGTGCATATTCGTGTATATTTGTATTAGAAATGATTTTATCAAATTTAATAATGCATCTGTTTATATTAAATATATTCTCTTTCTACTAAAATATAACAACTATTCTATTTTACCACATTACCTACTTAATTATGTAATTATAACTATTTAAAATTATCATTGATTAATTAAAAGTACAATATTTATTAGGAATGAAATTACAAATCTTTACTTAGTATATACATTAATAAATATATATAAATGCATACATTTTATAGTTATATTAATTTTTCAATGATCTTATTAGAGAAGTTTATCATTAATTTCACTTTAAATTCATGTTTAAAAAAGCTAAGATGAAATTTATTTTATAATTACCTAGGAATATTTTTATTATAATTATAATTTTGGTGAATAGAATGAAGTAACTTTACAAATACCTATTTGAAGATGCTACAAAAATAATAAAAATTTAATTTATACGAAATATTAATTGTAGCAAGGCAAATTTCAAAAGAAATTTAAAATATGTAAATCGTTAGAATTGTTAATTTAAAATTATTAAAGATTAAGGATATATTTTTATTGATGTATATGCTGGAGTAGTACATGGATGCTGGAATTGGTTTATCAAAAAGTGACACACAAAGAAGATCCCAATGAATGAAAAGGAATATGCTGTAAACGTATTTTAAAAATACATACTTCATTACAATTAAATTATTACCATGTTACTTAAAATAGTCCCCTCGATTTGGAATAATAAATTGGTTTAACCATTATATGTCGCATCTACATACATATTCACCATTCTGAACTCCAATCTCAATTTCGCTACTTTATAAATGAAATTGATTTTTTAATGACCGTATAGAGTCTGGGGATTCTATAGCTTATAAAATTAAGAATCAACGGCATGCAGATTAAATGCTAATACAATATGATTGACAAAAATCGGAATCGATTGAAAGCGTAACTCCAATTAAATTCCCGGAATTTTCATTTTTTTAATTGGCAATTCAATTATACGCTAAATGAATTAAGCATACATGTTCTTGCTACTCTTTTTGGTCCAATTAGTGCGCATGAGATTTAAAGCACGCGAATAAGCGTGCTCTGTCTTTCATCGGACGGAGACAGGCAGAAATTGCCAAACGAGCCGCGAGCGAGTTGACGCGTTAGTGCGTGAAAATCAGCGCGATAGCGTATAGCATGTCGAGTGTCCCGGCATTCGTTCCCTTTGCCGCTGCACCTGAGGCAGTTCGCCGCCCATGGTGGGAGTAAGGGGGTGGGGGCGAAGCCGCACCGACAATTTTCACAGCAGCAAGCCTGCAAATACGCCTTATTGTTCTCTGAGCTATATAAGGTGATACCAAACGCCGTAACACCGTAGAACGCGGCTTGAATTAACCAGTGAACATGAGGCTCCTCGTGAGTAAACCACCATACATACTTTTTATCTATTTACGTATGCATTCATGTTATTGGGGCGGACGCCTTTACGATCTTTCACTCGCGGGTAATCTCGTACTCTTTCCTTTTCACTATTTTTTTTATTTGTTTTTGTTTTTTTGCGTTGCGAGACTGAATAGAACAGTACATATAAAATAAACTATAACTGTATTTAAAAAATGTAGGACTTTTTCCATTTATGTTATCAATTCAATATTAGAACAATATTAGAATAAAATAAATCAATTTCGAACGTATATTCTCAGATTGGCAACGTTAAATTCTTGCAAAAACTTGCGTGTTTATAATTCATTTTGATTTAACCCATCCATTATTAAGAAACATTGAATGAATATGTGTGTGCGTGTTTCTCGTCTATATATAATGATACAAAACCTAAGCAATACTAGTTATTGTTAGTAAAATATCATTATTACTATTGTATTTAAAGTATACTAAATATTACATTCAAATCTTAATAATAATCATGGGTAACATTGGAAAAATTTTAAAAATAATAAATATAAATATTAATTTTTAAATAAACATAAATTTTACAAGTATTTAAATTGTTTTAAATGTTTAAATATTGAATTTTTATTTAAATTTCAAATATTATAAAAATTTCATTTTTATTTTTATTACATGATTTTATAAAAATTTCTTTATAATAATAACACCTATTTTAATTTATTATAAATTGATTATAAATTATTCGTACCTCTCTACTTTTATATAGATTACTATGGATATTTTTTAATACAGTATTATAGATAATATTATAATATAATAATTGCAAAGTCTTTCCAAAGTAATCCAACTTCTAATAACATTCGAAAAACTCGTGACGAAAGTTCGAACGCAGTGAAATTGTTTGTGTTTAAAAGGCGTAACTCCATGATGGCAAAGTCATGCTATTTATTATAGTTATGCTTACGAACCTGCAGTCATCAAGTGATATAATTCATTCTTATATACACATTTAATCCTCGTAAACTAAGAAGGCAGAGCATTAGCTTTTTCTTGCAATATTTAACGCCATTGCTATTTTACATTTTATCATTTTTTACAACTGCAGAATTTGAACTTTAACTTTTTATACAATTATACAAATTATTATAAAAATGATTATTAGGATTTTGATACATCTGAGTTTAATTTTATAAGATATTTTATATATATATATATAAATTATCGTTTTCACGGTATATTTTTCAAATTTTCTTAATTTTTAAAGGTAGCTCTTTCTGATAAGAGAGAGTATGTCTATCAAATAATTGTTTCAGTGTAAATTAATAGAAGAATTAAATTTTTCTATGATTTGAAATAATAGATAATTACATTTTATAAAATTTAATGTAAATATTGAACTTCTAATAGTTATAAATAATTGATAGTAATAATATTATAATAATTAAACTAATACAAGAAGCTCTATAGGATTTTAAAAAGATAATTTGATTTATAAATTTTAAACTTAAATGTATTAAATATATTAAAATCTTAAATTTAATAAATAAAGATTAAAAATCATATTTTACGTCGTATTTCAACCGTATTTCAAGTAATTATTTCAGATGAATATAAACATTTTGTAAAAGAAGAAGACCAAAAAATCATTTATAATGATTTCTCATAAATACCATTAAAACTACTTTAATTATAAAATTCTTAACCCTTATAAAAACTTATATAAATCAAAGGCAAGGAAAATATAAACTGCCTATATTGAATACAATTTATTATTGGTAAAGGAAATCGAGCATTATCATAAAGGAATTAAGCACTTTTTTTCTGATATTACACGAATCATTAGAATATGTTAAATAGATGTAATAATAAAAATTACTAAAAATATAGATGTAATGATAATAAAAAATCTAGTATAGAGATATCGCGAATTCAGTTTTAAATTTATAATTAACCAATGAATCGAATGAGTTATCAAACGGGGATATTATTACACTATCCTGTAGGTTCAATTTTCCCAAATATTATAACATAATATATCATAGCTTCTTGAAATAAGCAATATCTTATTAAATAACTTAATAAATCGAAAACAATAGACACTAACTCAACATTGATCATCGAAATGCAAGTTTCAGTCTAAGCAGACTCTTTGTTTCAGATCATCTTCTCTAGTCTCGCAGTGATGGTGCTCGCCAAACCCGATTATCACCACGCACCGGACGTACACTCCTTCCAGCCCTATCATGGACCTCTAGCTCCCCTGGCTCATGACGGTCGCGTGGTCGACACTCCCGAAGTGGCGCACGCTAAGGCCGCGCACTTACACGCCTACAACGACGAGCTCTCGAAGACGGCGTACCACGGCCCGCCTCTCCCCGAACATTCTGAGATCTCGCATGAACCGGCACCTCATAGCCTTGCCTACAACTACCCCAAGCCTGAACATCACGCGTACCATGGACCTCCAGCACCCCTCGCTCACGATGGACGCGTCGTCGATACTGCCGAAGTTGCTCACGCCAAGGCTGCTCACTTCCACGCCTACGCTGAAGAGCTCTCCAAGGTCAGCCATCTTCCCCATTATGGCCCCGAACCTACATACCATCATTACTGAATGATTGGCTAACTTTAATTAAGACACGTATTTATCGTACACCCAAGCATACACATACATAATCACACAAACAATTTTACACACGAAAAACGTATAATATACATATACGTATGTACGTATGTATGTAGGTATGTATGCAGGTATTTTTCTATATGCATGTATTTATGCATTGCTCTGCATACATATATTTCGCGAGTCTCAATTGAATGCGCTGTATTGCATGTTTTAATCCGAGATTCCCAACTGGTTGACTATTCTCCGGTAAAATACGTATTACACTCACTTACTCTTCATCTTTATTATTCTTATATTCACTATCTGTAATTACTACCATCTCATTATAATATCTGTACAACTCATCAAGTATAAAAATTTTTGCTATTTTACATCAATTGTGATTAGCATCTTTTGTAACATTTATGCAGAGTTACATGACTTGCTAAGCGTCAATAAGAAGTAAATGATGCAGGTTAGTAGTAATATCATGTTCTTCGAAATGAAAGGTTACTGATACTTGTGTCTTTCATAGTTCCAACACTTTCATAGTTTTTAACAACTTGAAATACTTCATTTCTCTATATTGTATGATAATAGATAACGAACAGCAATTGAAATAATCTATTACAACAACGAAGTCTACTACAATATGTATGGAATGATAAATATCTGTTATATCTAATTGCTCGCTAGAATACAAATAATGTGTGAAATTTGTGTTACAGTAGGCACATTATATTATGTATAAAATGAGTGGCAAAAATACGGCATAAATGGAAATGCGTAAATATCTACATTTATTTAATGTACGTCACTTTGTATACAGAGTAGAACATTATTTATATTACGGATTAACAGAATTGTTATACTCGGTGTTGTAATTCTATCTGTTCTGCAGATGTTATAATTGATAACTGAAAAATATTTGGAGTGATGCTTGAGTGCGATGGCATGTTTTATTGCGACTACATACTGTCAAATAATATTTTACTAATTATTACACCTGTGTTGTGTGCTTCTACAAGACAAAGAATGATTTTTTCTTTTCCATTAGATTAAATAGAAATAAACGATGATCAGAAAATAATTTTTCTTTTACTTGTTAGAAACAAACCTATCACGTAATATTGTAAAGCTGCATAAATCTCATTATTCTCGCATTTCGTAAATAATGTACTCAAATTGTATTACTGATATATATTTTACGAAAAAGCAAATATATTTTTGATAGTAAAAATCAATTACTTCAGTTATTTTATTTATCGATTACTTTATCAACATGATATTTATTTCAGCTATAATATTTATCCTCTGCAAATATCACTTATATATATGCATATGTGTATTTGTAATATGTACACTAAATTTGGTAAAATTTTCAAGATTAAAGAAGGCCATCAAATAAGTAACTGATATGAAATGTGGTGATCAATAATTAAATTAAAAGATTTAGCAATAATTTATTTAAAAAATAAATAGTAAAATTGTTATTTAAAAACTTATTTATTTTTAACACAATTTTCTTTCATTAAATAAAAATAAATAATAATTTATATCTAATGGTAATAATAAAAAACAATAAAAATAAAAATTATTTAAAAATTCAATAACATCGATCACAAATATATTTAGATAAAATTTT
>JAPYYT010004988.1:0-13131 GCA_030522565.1 Ceratosolen corneri | reverse complement strand
GGGCAAGTGCAAAAAAAAAAAGCAGAAAGAAAGAAAAATAAAATCGTCGCCGGAGTACGGGTGGGGTGAGGGGGTGGGGGTGGGAGGGAGAGGCCGTCGACGCGCTAGTCGCGCGGCCGGATCGCAGCATCTCCGTTGACTGAAAAATAAATGAGCGGACGGAGAGGAGAGAGATAAGGTGGTGATCGATCGAGGTGCGATAGGAAGCCGAGATGGCGATTCAATTTCGGATTATTAATTATTCTATGAATATCAGCTACACTGGAAATAGGAGTTCTTTATATATATTTGGCTTGTGAATATTTAAAAGCGAAGCATGGGGTTATCCGATTAATTATGAATAGCCGATGTTTAAATAGACGGAGGGGATCAGCGGACTCGTAGCTGGTCCCACGGCAAAGACAATTCTATAATTTTAATGGGAGAGAGAGGGAGAGTGGGAGGGAGAGAATGAATTCGCTCTCCTCGGAGTATTCGGCTCCGATGCAGAAAAGTCGTGGATAAGAGAGGGAATCCGCAACTCTTCCACGAAACTTGCAGCTGACGCGTTAATTATTAACGTATCTATTTTTAATACCATCCGATGTATGCGTACGCATCACTCGAGTGGGATTAAAAATACTCGTGTTAACGGTTAATGTATCCACCGAGTAGAAACATCGGCCTCTCTGCAACTATTGCGACCATTGCGCCTGGGATGCTCGTTCGAATGCCCTCGTCGGCGATAAGCATCCGAGCGTCGAATAACGATGTTTGCATAGAGACGTATCGGCATAATGTGTGTAGTGGTAGTGGTAGACTGGCGGCCGTCGGCGCCCGTCGTCCAAAGGTCGGTGTCGGCCCTTGCTGCTCTATGGGTGCCGTGTGGGGTCGCATGTGGGGGCTGTGTGTGTGTGGGGGTGGTGTGGAGGTGGTGTGGGGGGATAGGGGGTGATGAGACGGGGCACTAATAAACTCGGTAATCGTCGGGTGCTTTAACGACCGTTTGTTTGCGCTCTCCTGTGTCTTTGGCTGAATGGCATGGCTGGGCGGAGGGGGAGGGTATATATAGGAGGAGGGTACCCCAATAACCCCGCGTTTGTAGGACAGCCGGGAAAATAATTCGTAGCCGGGATCCGAATGCGTAGCGGGGGCAGCTCCGGGCGCGATTCGCGTCCCTTTTCACGCAGGCAGAGCACAGAGAGCGAGAGAGCTGCTCCATTCAATTCACAAATCTGCCGCGAGCCCCCCCGCTTCAATAGGAAGTACGTACGGTGAATGTGGGATGAGCGAGGCCGCGCGAGCTACGCTTTCTTCCTTTATGTTTGTTTCTGTATGGCACGTAGGATATTTTTAAGTCGGATATAAGTCTAAAATTGAAGGGGCCCCGTGGAATGCCAATGAGCGAGTGTCGATAGAGTATTGCGGGGAGTTGTCCGGCTTTTTAAATTCCGATTTTTAACGTGGAGCCCCGTGGGTGTTGCATCGGACGTGTGTAGCGTAGCCTCCTTCCGGTTGCCGTCGTCCGTCGTCGTGCCTCGGTTCTGTTAAACGTCGTTGCGTGCGTCGCGCGTAACGCGCCGCCCTTTAGCAATTTGCTCGCGCGCGAGTGGCCGGGAGCTGAGGGATCCTGAGCACGTGAATCGAAAGTAAGAAGCTCGAGGAGGCGCGGCTGGCGTAGTGCGCGGGGCCCAAGTCCCGAGGCTTCTATAATTACGCAATGGAGTTGCGGAGTGGTCGTTCGGCGATTTATTAAATTCGAGTAATAAACAAAGGTGGCGGGGAACGAACGGAGGGAGAGGGCGGATGCGATGGGAGGGAGGATGTCGATCGATCAAAGGCCGAAAAAGGTCGAGTGCACGGTTCCGCGTTCTGCGTTCCCAGATAACTCTATGCAAGGCGCGGCGATAAGGAGCGGGCGACGGGTGTACGAGGGCTGGATACGGAGATTTGGTGGGGTAGAGGGCGAGGGGTGGGGATGGGAGGGGAGAGTCGAGTTCTCGCGCGCCGCTGGGTCAGATAAATTTACGCGCTGCCGAAATAGATCGGCGTCCGTTTGCGCGAGCAGGCCGTGACACGTGTGCGCGCACGCACACGCATTTACGCCTGCAACATCAGCGTTCACGGAAATGCTCCTTTCAGACATGTAAATCTATGCGTGGAGCGGGTGGCGCGCAGCCGAGGACGAGGCGAAACACCGGCCCGAGCCATATTTCCATTCATTCATCGTTGTGTGTGTCGGGGACGCGCGGCCGAGCTGCGACATCTCGTGGACACCCCCACCCCGCTCTGCCACGGCCGTTGAGGAATGTCGATCTGCGAATGGCGGGGGGTGGGGGGAGTGTGTGCGCCGGTGGCTCAACCAAAATATCCGTTTCCTCGCGGCGCACATTTCGAATCCATCCGGATTCTGGCTGTTTACTAACGGTACACGGCCTCTTTGGCCGTCCTCCACGTGCCTCGATGGATTATTAACGGAGGAAAGATCGCGATCTCGTGGGCCGAATAAAGCCAAATAAACGGGTTGGGGGGGAGAGGAATGTTGGCTCGTAGGTCGTTGCGAAAGTGGTCGGAAGAGTTGGTCGAGGAACGAGTTGAGGGTAATTGGCGGTGATTGGCTGCTTGTCCATAATCGATCAATTTCAGTTGACAAATGCAAATTCTTACGGCCAAGAGGTAAATAATGGGGGTAGAGAGAGAGAGAGCAAGTGCAGTTGAATGTGAGAATACAGCCGGGCAATAATTGTTATATTGGCCTTGGAATGGCTTGGAGTGGAGTCGAAATTTTTTAAGAACGATAGTTGAGAAGGATCGGGCGTATATCCTGTCGTTGACTACGCTCGGAATAATAAGCGTTGACTAGAAAACTTGCTTGGCCAAAGATTTAGTATCGATTTTAGTGAGGCGCAGGGACGTGAAACGATCGATAAATTATTGGCTTTAATGTGGTGGGGGGGGGGTCGGTTGAACGAAAGCTGCTCTGCGGTTTTCTCGCAATGATAATGATTGTATTCGCTGACATTATTAAATTTATAAAAACTACTTTTATCTAAATTACGAGAATTACAATTATAAACATAATTGAACCGAGGAGTCATTATCGCAATGAATCACTGGCTATCTTAATGGTGGAATATTTTGTAAGCGTATACTTAGAATTTTTTCTTCATTTATTAATGTACAAAATTTTGCACTACGTGATGTCGTGCATTTTAATTGGCCGAATAAACGTGGCCTCAATGATTATAAAATATTATTGTCACTAATTAGATGCGCCCAATGTTAATATTAAGTGAAACTACACCAAAGTTGCTTTATGACATCATTAGTTGAAGGTACAGACTACTGCAAAAGGCCTACATATCTATAATGCAATTGTGCTGCAGATATGCAATATGCAGAAAAAAAAAGAAGGATTATTATTGATTATTAAAGGCATTTTAACTAGAAATTTAGATTACAGTTGTGAATTCAGGAGAGAACGCGTGGTTTAAAAATTCATGGCAAAATGAGCAGAATATAGTGAATGATTATGCTTGAAATTTTAATTCAATCGCTATTCCTACTCTTCCTGCATCTTTTCATAAATTTACGAATTTTCATCAATAAAGGATGGAAAAATTTAATTAAACTCGATAAGCAGAATAAAATGTTATTTCGAACGAATAATATTCTTTAAAAGAGCGTGAATTTAAGAAAAGAAAAAATTTATAGGGCAGATTTATAAGTGACATTTAATATTCAACTAATAATATATAATCCGAGAAGACGTGATTTTGTCATTTATATTCAAAATTTTAACGAAAATGTCCATGTTGTAAATGTTGTATGAAAATTTTTGCCAAGATTCGATTTTCAAGTTGAAGGAAAAAACTCGGAGAAAATAATGATAATGTCGCGTCAATGCGAATAATGATAAATTGGAGTAAAATCTAGTTAAATTGAGAATAAAAGTATGGTATAAAACTAGGGAATTTCAGGCCAGAATGAATATAATATTTGATATACTTTGCTATTGAATTTTCGTTTCCAAACTCGTCTATTGTAAATTTCTACCGACTTTGCTCTCTTGTCTCTCACTGCATTTCTCGTCGTTTTTTCCTTCTTTTTTTTGTTGTTTTTGTTTCTCATTTTGGTCTGATTTTAACAATCAGGACGTTTCCGTAATTACTCGTAAGCGAAGAAGAAAAAAATGAAAAAAAGTTTGCCATTGCATATTAAGAGTTGCCTATTCGTGGAACAAAGCAAAAAAAAAAAGAAAAAATGAAAAACTGCAAACTCGTAGAATATACAAATTTTCACGGGATTTCGCCACACCAAATGGCCAATTGTTTTTATCTCATTCGCTTGTCTTTTTTACGTGTCCCAAGTCACGTCAACCAGTCGATAAATGCGAATTGTGCAACAACGAGTCCCAACGAGTGTTAAGCTCCTTCAATAATTCGCCGTGCATTCGATCGCCCGGCTACCAAAGACAATCACGGGCGAGTAAAAGTGTGTGTGTGTGCGCGCGCGCGAGAAACGCGAGCGACTTGTTAAGGAGGCCGATGGAGCATCAGTCAAAAGTGCTTTCGCACTCTCCGCTTGGGCCGCGGCGCACAATTACAGCACTACAATCCAATCGATCCAATTCAATTCTGCTGCACGTTGTTGCGCGATGATGGCCCGACACTTTTATCGGAGATTACATTAGTTGGCGGCCGACGCCGCCCGAAGAAATGCGTTTAATGAGCACTGGGAGTCGCGAGATACGAGAAACGCGTCAGTGGTTTCGAGATGAATTAGTTGTTATATCGAGGAGGCAATCTACTTTGCTCACTGACCGCAGACGCGAGCTATTGCTTTTTCCTTCTCCTTTTCTCTTTTTGCTGTTTATTTATACATTTACTCTTATAATATACAGTTGCACTGATATGACAGAGGCGTCGGTCGACGGCAATTTTTTGCACTCCGAAAGCCCATCCGGTCGCATTGGGAATTGGCTCTTAATAATTGCATTCGTTAATCCGTTAATTTGCGACTGGGAGTAACAAGCATCTGCATTGAATTCTATGTAAGTATCGGAAGAGAAGAAAGCCAGCGATTTATTTAAAAGATTTTCAAAAATATTTTCATTAAAAAAGTTATTGTGGAATAAATAGAGTTTCGTGAAAAGATAAATGAGAGCACCGACGCCTATTGGTAATGTAATCTTTAAATTTTATAATAATAAGAGTGCTTTTTCTCTCCATTTGTCTCTGTAGAGACTTTTCTTTGTAATTATAATTAATTGTTTTTCTTATAATAGGTCGTATGACCGACAAAGACCAAAACACATCTGTAAGAGATATATATATATATATTTTTTTTTTTTGTTCACACTTTATATATCGATGTTTATTTACTATTTATTTTCACAAGTATCGAGACATATATATGTATATGGATAATCTGTAAGTAATAATATGCTAGGGAAGGCTGCCGCAATGGCGGATTTAATAATTCGTTTATCAGTTTCAAATAACGAAAATTATACGTAATAATGAATTCGCGTCGATTGCGCAATCGTTTAGGAAATAATATTTTCAACTACAGAAGGCCGATATTTTTATTATCGGTACTAGGTAAGATAAATATTACAACTGTCGGTGAAAAGGTCAACGGAACACAGGGCCTCAGATTACAATACAAACTTTCTATGAATTCGAGATTTTCCTAATCTCCGCTGGCAAAAGCTGCACTCGGTAAAAATCTATCTCTACAAGAGCATAATATGAGGTTATTTGTAAGCTGAATGCCGAGTCTGATTGAAGCTTTTGAATAAGCAAGAAGAAGCCACAGCTAGAAGAGAGACCAAATGATCATAGTAAAATATTAGATTAGTGTGAGTGAAGGCGTGAGCGCGCGCGTGTTTCCAAAGTCAAATCCAAGTGGCATTAGAGAGTTGGAGTGAAGCTTTCTTGTAAACGAAGGATAAGGATAATTTCTCTCGAGTTTTAATCCCATTAAAGAAAGATCTATCGCGAGTTCCGAATTTGATGATAATTTGATGAACAAGTGAATATAATGTTGAAATACATTGGCTTTATGACGGGCGAGCGAATAGTTTTTTTAATGAGAGAGTAAATGAAAAAAGTTCAGTTATTAATTTGATGAAAATATTCAGACTCGCAATACAATATTCCGGCAATCGAGGGAATTTACGAGTATAAAACTGTCACACATACAAGACGGATGAAGATGTCGCGAGGCTCCTGAAATGAATGATAAATAATTCGTATTAATTATTGATGAATAACAATGGAATGAAGCCGAGGTACAAGGAAGAGGAAAAGTATTATAAACAAGAGATGGAGACGAAGCAAGCTAGTGGAGAAATTAAATATCTTGCTAATGAGCTTGAATTTAATTTATTTTTTAAAATAACCATTTTCTTGCAAAAACTCAATATACAACGAGAAGCTGAATTCTTCTTGGCCAATCACTTGTAAGACGTTGAGCGCGAGACGTAAACCAACTCTGATTGTTTTTCATGAACGAGGAGGGGTGGCTTTTGTAATTTTAGCGACTAAGGAATGCCGTGGTTCAATAAAGGTTTATTTTTGCTCTGTGCAGTGGCCACTTTTTCGCTCAGCTCGAGACTGCTCGCCTTTTGCTCGTGCGAAGTGACGTCCGTAGGATATTAGTCTTAGTTGCAATACATTTTTTATCTAAAATACAGGCCAATTATTATAATGATTGGGAAATCGTTTTAAATCGAGTGATACGTCCAACCGGTTAGGTAATTCAATTCTAATCGTGACAATAATAATTCATTGATTCCCTTCAAATTGAATAATTTGCTCTCAATCTTTGCTCCTTTTAGATTATCCATCCGTATATCACTTGGATTTCGTGTAATGGGACATATTATTGATTTCCCATATAAATAGATTCCGTATTTACCTTTGAAATGGACCGAATCGAGGATGGCTTGAGCATAAAATAGGCATCTTATGCAATTAGGGAAATCTTGGCAAATCTTGTACACGCTTATTTTGCTTATATTAGGTCAAATTAATGGCGAAAATATTTAGACACTTTGTTTCTCCATAGAGACCCAAGTTTATGTAATGAGCTGAGAATAATCGAAAAACCAAGTTCAGAAGGAAAAAGTATTGGATACTTTGTTGTCATAATCATTTGAATATTCACATTTTCCAAATTATATAAGATATATATAGATATATAGACAAATATTTGGGTTTGTTTCTATTTAAAAATACTAGGACCAATAATACAGCGGCTTTATTGAATTTAAATGTAATTGCATGTACGCGCAAATAAATGCATAGATAATTCAAGTGGGAAAAAAATTTGCCGTGTCATAAATTTGTAAACATTCATTAGCTGGAGGATCATCGCGTTTAAATTATCACGCGTTTTATAAGCAGAAAAATATATAAAGTTAAAAGCATAATTACCCGAATAATTCTGATCGTGTATAATTATAGGAATGAGTGAGGATTGTGTGCAAAATATCGAAATACACTCTTGTCAGCGCTAAAGTAATAAACGTTACAGTAAAATAGCGCATGAAAATAGGAAAAACAAAAAAAACAATTAGTTGTACAATAGAAAAATAGATAAATCACGTCTGTTTGCGTAAATGATAAAATTCAACTCTTAGATAGATAATAACATTTCCAGCAGTGCTGCGCTTAATGCATTGCGCATTGAATACGAACGGATTATAATATTTTTTCATTTAACAAGTCGTAAGATTAATTGGGCCACATTGATCGATAACTTTCATTGATACGTAGACGCAATATTCTCTTAGTTTCATCAAGTGAATAATTTAATTGTAATAGTTAATCATTTCAATGACTCGGCAACATTTAACTATTAAATCTGGACAGTGTAAAGGTATGTAAATGCGTAAATAGTCAATTAATATTGTCGAGGCTTGGGAAATTTTCAAAAAGCAACGCGACTTTTCTCATTTACCACATCACATTTTATCTACTCGTTTAATGTTTTTATTCCTCGGCTTGTACACATACAAGGTGATAATGCAATTATTCTCCCTTCGAGTTTAATTGCACTACTCTTTCCTTTAAATTTTCTCATGGCTACACCAGCCTGTTAAAACATAATTGCTTTGCGAAAATTCTCGAAAATAGGGTGGGAGGACCGAGGTGTCGGGAATCTCATTTGCATTTCACTTGCACTCGCTAATAGCCAACGAAAACATATCACTGCTCTACAATTACAGTTATTTGTCATCGGTGTCGTTAGCAGCAATGATAGTCAGATTGAGACTACGTGCAGCGTCGCGACTGTTATCACCACGAGTATTTATCCTCGTTTCTCTCTCGCTCCCACACACTCGCCCATTCTCCTCTTCCCCACGCTCCACTCGGCCCCTCTCCTGCCGCGCTACCTCACCCCGCCGCCCCCACCACCTCGTCGTTCCTCCTCGGTCATAATACAATAGCATTAGCGTATTGTAAATTATTCAATTATTTAACACTTGATACAGCCACGATTCTCCTACGTGGCGAGAAAGAGAGAAGATGATGGCGAGCGAGATGCGCGAGAGTAGCTTGTCACTCGCAACAATAGTTGCGTCGGATATGTAATTGAATTCTTTCATGAGGTCAAGCGCTGCGTGCGCCGCGTTTATCCTTTAACGACAGTTGCTCCAATAAGGCGAGCTCGCCATTGTCCATCCCCATAAGGCGGCCGCCCCCTTCTCCCTCACCGCCGCCCTGCCCCCCCCCCCCCTCTCCCCCACCTCCACCCTCTCTCTCTCTCTCTCTCTTATCTTCTCTCCAGCTCTCGTTCCACGCGAAAATTCTGCGCTCACGCACGCACTCGCCTTTGTATAAACGGAATTTCCCCTCCCGCCCCCGTCCCCCCGCCCCACCCCCGTGATTTTCAATTCTGACGCAGCCCGAGTTTGTATTATGATTCAAATGTTAAGGATGCCGAGAGTCTTTATTGCGTTAAATGCTATTTGGAAGGCGAGACAGTTAACACGTTCCAGCGAAATCTTGGAATATTTAATACTCACTTTTATGGATCTGTGATCAATAGGATATCCTTTTCTTGCACCAGGAGTCTCTTCGTAAAAGTCTTGTTCCTCTTCTCCGTAGTCATACAATGATTCCATATCCATGTTCTCTGTAACAGTAAGAAATTTCATCATTAATGGCAATAGTTGAATTCAATTCAATTCAATCATTGGCATTCGCTGCCGAACGATTATCGAAATATGTATAATTAATGCTTGCTGTCACGCTTTCTCTTATATGCAAAATTTCAATAATTTTGCCATCGTCACCGCCTCAATAAATACGGCCATTGGCTTTCCGAGGAGAGAGAGAGAGAGAGAGAGGCCGTTTAGAAAGAAACTCGCGAGATTTATGGCATAATCCATCGATGCTTAAGCGAGTGCAAGTTGGTGAAAAAGTAATTGAACGCTTATAGCTTTTGCCACACAATTAATTCTGATGTCAACTGATACCAAGTGACTGACGACAAAATTCAGCTCAAGAACGAATATGCAAATGAAATAATGCAATTCCATTCGAATAAACTGCAAAGTAGATCGAGCTTCGTTCTTGGCCATTCATTACTCACAAACATCCATTATATCCACCACTACAACTCTCCTCTACTCGCTATTATCATTATTTTAATATATATATATATATATATATACATATAAATATATGAAATTATCGTCATATTCATTATGTGATTCTAATCTATTTGTGCAAGTGTTTTGAGATACTAATTACGTAAAATGAAATATGCATTTATTAGCATTATTATTGAAAAGATATCGACGTTGTACACAAAAATGTTGGACAATGAATGTGGCTGAAGAATGGAATGTGAACTGAAAACCCATGGCATCTAAAGTTTATATTGTAATTGTCGATAAATCTTAAACATTTCGTCCCTATTAAAAACTATTATACACAATGCGTAGAGTAATATGGAGGGAAAAAAAAACCCCCTATGAAATATAAGTAAATAAATCATAAATATATTCGGTCTGGAAATACGCCTTTCAAGAATTGTAACCAGATGAAATTATCATACGCATTCTTGAAATATTTCATAAACCATAATATTTTTTAATTAGTGCTATTTTACAATATACCATTGGTATGTCCGCTTGTGTAATGGAAATCCGTATTACTCGTTCTTTCGTAAATGTAAATTCTCACCAATAACAAATAAATAAACGTAATTAAAATACCGAATAAAAATTATCATTTATTTACGTGGTGGTGGTGTGCTTGTTGCTCAATTTACATTTAATGTCCGTGCTCTCTCACAATCTATATAAACTAAATTCTCTCCACGCCCGATGAACAAATCCATTCAATTTTTATGTGTATCTAGCCATTGTATATATTAAATTATAGTATGTGACAATTATGTTAGCATAAGTAAATTAAACCGTTAATTACATTGTTCACAAACGCATAATTGGACATACGAATACAGTTCTCACAATATGTAATGTTGGAATTTTAATAGGGTACGAGGAGCATGTCTCCGCCTTATTAAGTAAACATCTGCATGTTTACAATATAATATTTGCCTTAGAGAAACTATATGGCGTTTCGTGAAAAAAAAAAGTATCCTACGCGCCTTAAGCGGCTAACTAAAAAACTTTTTTAAAATAATACTTTTCTCAACAAAATTAAGGCACTAACAAATTATGTACCCAACAACTGTATGCCGCTTATTAGTAATGAGAAGTCCTTTGTAGGAAGAAAGCCTTTGTAGCTCAGCATGAGAATATTTCGGTAAGCAGTTAGAATAAATAAAAGGTCACATTAGATAACAAAAGTTGTCTTCCTCAATTCACGCGAGTGGGTGACTCAGGAAAGTGCACACAACAGCTGTGCTCGAAATGTTGGATTGAAGAATAAAATGGAAAACGGGGCACCAAAAATAAATTACCAATTGGCGGTGGTGCGGAGGGATGGTACGGGGAGGAGGATGAGGAGGAGGAGGAGGAGGAGGAGGAGGAGGTGGTGGAGGGCGGAGGAGGAGGTGGTGGAAGGGCGACAGGGAGGTGACGACGAGGTAAAAGGAGCGAGGAGGGAGAAAATTAGCGATTTTCTCACGTATAGAGAGAACAGCAGCCGTTGAACCACAGCTTCCCCTCGGCCGCAATCCAAAAATACATTTCACGCCCGAAGATTTCCCCGCATAAAAAATCCACACATCTCATTATCCCCTCCGTTGTCCCCGCGTTGCACCCGCCGATCAAGTATGAGAAGCGCAAACAACGCAAAGAGAAAAAATGAGGAAGAGAGAGAGAGAGGGAGGGAGGGAGCAAAAAGACGAAGCCTTATCCGCGGTCAAGGCGTTTCTTCTCACACGGCAGCCCTCCGTCCTTTTTCTTTTCTCTCTCCCCAACGTCAGGCAGAAGGATGAATCCCAAGGTCCCTCAACACTAGGAATCGCTGCGTCGTTCTCAACCAGCCCCCCCCAACCCCTCACCCCACCCCGCGCGCCCCGCCGCCACGCCCCACCCCCTTCGCGCGGACCCTTCCCTCATTTTCCAGCCACGGCCGCAGATGCATTGAGATGCAGTTTTTTAAAAGGCCGAGGAGCGTCGAAGGGTTCGGCAGGGCCTTGCGTGAGTGATCGGCCTCTGCGCACATACACACATTGTGGACTCCCGGGACTCGGCCCAACTCCCAAGGCTCCAGGGCTTTCTCCACGAAGATCGTATTACCGCGAGGCGCTGCTGCCGCCACTACTGCTCTCCTCTAGTTTTTCGTGGCGTTGGGCGGGGCGAGAGCGTGGGGTAAGAGGGGAGGGTGAGGGGATGGGGAGGGTGATGGGGGAGGGGGAGCAGCAGCGACAGATGGTAGGTGCATGTAACCCGGTGCAGCGAGACGGCGGAGCAAGTGTGCAATCGAAGCCCTCGCTGTCTTTCTCGAATCTCGGCGGCTTTTCCGTCGAGCCCACGCCACTTGGCCTCTCCCCGGCCCCTCTGCGCTTCGTCGCTTCGATAATGCGCTATAATTTTGCGAGCCAATGCAGCGCCACTGATTACTCGATACTTGGCCAGAGTGACGTGGGATTGACGGGCGGGGGGGGGCTACGTTGGTGGTGGGAGGGGCGGGGAGGAGGAGGAGGGGGATCGTTTGTGGGATGGCTCGTCGTCTATCGAGAGCTGGTCGTCGCGGCGCAGGTTCCGTGGCTCCGTTAGAAATAGGCACGATAAATATTTAAATATTTGGAGGTCGTTGAATAATGAATATGGTTCGTTTGGGCAGCATCGGCTATTCTCCGGCTTTAAGAATGTAATGTTTATCTTTCGAAATGTCAGAAATCCCATTCATTACGTTGGCATTTTAAATTTAGTTCAAACACAGCTCACATTCAAACTATCAACATTCTCTTTCTCCCAGTCTCCACTACTTTCTATTACACATACTCGTATTTACTATTTAAGATAAAATGTCGCGCACACTTTTTACTCGATATCGCAGCGACAATGAGAGGCCTTGTTACATTTGCATTAATTTACATTTATTGGGCACTTTGTGCTCAAGTTCATTATAAATATCATTGTCCGTATACACATAAATTAACAATGAAGTAGCCTGGGGATTTGAGTTTTATTGCCTCCTCCTCCTCCAACTATCCAATAAACATAAGCAGTAAGGAAATAGTTAGCCGTTGGCCGGGCAATTGTTCGGCGATCGCTGCTAGCACCGACTTTACCGAAAAAAACATCTACAAGTGCGAGACCGTGAAAACGTTTCGTCATTTGCTCTCCAAGTAAATGAGGCTTGTGACGAAAAGCCTATGCTGGAGCATAAATAGACGGAAAAAGAGGCAAAAGGAAGGCGAAATGGGGGAAAGACGCTTGGATTCTGCAGCTTCTGCGTTCGGTGTGCACTTGACCCTCTTTACCCCAAAGAAAAAGAAAGAGGGAAGGAGATAGAGATAGAGATAGAGAGACAGAGAGATAGAGATAGAGAGAGATAGAGCGAGAGAGCGTGTGCGTGCGAGCGTAAGTGAAAGTGCGAGCGAGGGAGGGTAGATGAGCGAGTGAGAGAGCGAGCGGGGGCCGGGGGGGGGCGGAGAGGAGGCTATGATCATGGCAGGAAGAAAGAATGAGACAGATCCGAGGTCACGGCCAAA
>JAPYYT010004987.1:0-11068 GCA_030522565.1 Ceratosolen corneri | reverse complement strand
AAGAATATTCGTAAAATCTTGGGACACATCTGGCAATCATAAATGTATTGAATGTATCAAAAGAATTTACAAAACAAAGAGGTAGTACCGCGAATCGAGCTGCATGATTCTCGAACAATTACATTAAAGTCTATTAAAAAATAGAAGGATAATCTAGTATGACATTTACCTTGTCAAACATTGGCTTGTTATTCAAAATATAATTATCCATATCTTAGAAAAAATTTTTTATTTAAAATTTAAAATCAACTAAAAATTTTGTATCATTTCTTTTTTTCTCTTCCAGTGTTCATTAGCGTATTATAAAATCATTTTTTTTTTTAATTTGGATTTCTTTAATTAATAATGGTGATGTCATACATATTTTCAATATCAATATACTCAAAATAATAATAATTAACTTTGAAATATAACATTTATGTATTATAAATCTTTATTGTAGATAATTAGATAATAGATAAAAAATTATAAATAATTTTTATATATAATAATAATTTAACTAACTATTAAAAAGATAAAAATGAAAATTTAATAATTATTTTAATTTTTCAAAATGAAACACAAATTAAATTCAAAATTAATAAAAATATTATATTAAAAATTTTTTAATAAGAATTGAAGATTTCTAATTCAATTTATCAATTAGAATTTACTTATGATAATAAAGAAAATGTTATATATAATTTTTAAAAATTATGTAAAAATAATTATTATTACATTTTGAGGTTTGTATTTAAGTACAAGAAATAATACACTGATATATTTTAATTCGTAGCAAACTATTTTTTTCCCTAAAGTTGTAGTTTTATTCTATATATAGTTGTAGTTTTTTTCCTATAGTTGAAATGTATTTTATAATTATATTTCGTATTATGTAGCAAAGAAATTTAAATCACGTTTAGAACTCAATTATATTTTCTCCTTTGACTTTTTAATTCAACTGGAAAAGAAATTACATACGATTAATTCAATTATATTAGATTATTTTAATTAAAAATATTTTTAATTTATACTTTTACAGGGACGAATATTAATAATAAATCATTTGTCAATTTAAATTATAAATTTCAAATTTTCTTTTTCAATAAATAACAATGACTTTACTATAACAAGCCTTATAAAACAACACAATTTAAATGAAATATCCTATTCTCTAAAAAATTTTTATTCGTTTAAAATAATATAATAACAAATGTTTTAATGCTTTGTCTATTTCTTCTTTTTCTGAAATATATAAACATTGAAATTTAAAATGTTTTCATTTTATTGAATAAGAAATAACTGTTAATAATTGTTCGAGAACCGAACAGAATTTCGAACGTAACTACATAATACTTTTATACTTGAAAATGGTTTTGAATATTTCTTATGTTTATGATTGCCAGATATCTCCGAAGAGCCTATAAATGTACTGATAATGTTTCACGTATATTTTTCCATCGCCAGTGATTTGAAACGATCGGGTTTTCCCCACATTGTATTCGATTGTATTCAAATATATATGTTCAAAACACATTGTATTCAAATATATGTTCAAAAAACTTACGTGTAGTTGCCAAACTTCGTACGATTTGTTTTTATAACAAATAGATGCATATAGGAAAAGTGTAAATATCAAGCTAAGCCAAGCGGCGAAGCGTCGGTACAATATTACAATCACCATCCGCCACATTGACGCCTCCACCGTATAAGGGCATTGACCCTACCGGTTAAAGAACACCAATGACAGCTGAATAATTAGTTGTTAACCAATCATCGAAACTTCCCACTCACATAGATGAACAAAAACCCCTCCCCCTTTCGAGGAGTGCGCTGAAGACTTTAAATATCGCGCTATCAATATAACGAGAACGACAAATAATTGATAAATACTTAACATCACTCCAAGCGTCGTGATATTCAATTTATGCCTAAATATTAAGATATTTTTACTTTACTGATTTTCTTTTTATTTTTATTTAACTTTTAACTTTTTATTTTAACTTTTAACTTTATATTTTTACTTTATTGACTAGAGATAGAATTGGATTTCAATACTTTAAAATAAAAATCATTTTATAGCATTACACACGACATCTTCCTCACACCACCTTGGGAGAGCTTTTTCTAGGCTTAATTCCCGAACAACAACGAAGAATTTTTAGCAAAAAACAATTTAGTTCATAAAATAACAACTAATGTCTAAAAGTTGATAAACTAAAAATATTAACTACTAAAAAATAAGCAACTTATAAATAAGTTATTTCAATAATATATTAGTTACTATACTAAGATTCTTAGAATGCTTGGTACTTTTACATCTTCTAACACATTTTATAATATGGAATATAAATTATATTTGTCGAATTTAATGTAAATCAACATTCATTAATAATACTTATACATAACTTTTCCTAAAAGAATAAAATCTATTTCATATAATTCATATTTCCAGCATTTTAGTACATTTTGAATATATAATTAAATTAAGTATATCCAAATTATGCTACTAAAATATACTCTCCATAATTTTATATTTTTTTTGTTTATAAATTCGTCTCAAAACGTTAATGTGATAATGTTTGATGTCAATACTTTCATAACATATATATTAACAATAAATCGAATCAAATATACAAATATGTATACTTATATATTTGTATATATTTATATTTTAAAATCTACAAAATTCATTTCCATTCTAAATAAAATAAATATAACATTTAATTTTGATAATTAGCTAAGTGTGAATTCTTTTTAGCATATTTAATTTATATTTTATATTTGTGTGTTAAATTAAAATCCTTAACCAATTTATATACATTCTATATTATATTTAATTTTATTATTTATAAATTTATTTATTATATATATATTTTTTATTTTTATAATATATTATAAAAACAGGTACAATTTTTTAATACTCGGTAAATAAATTCTTAAAATCTTAATATTTATCTTAATAATATCTTAATATAACGTAATTGTAAAGTATATCAAGTAAATGAAAAGCTTTCTATCATATAATTAAATATAAAATAAGACATTCTATAAATTATTGTTGGAAACACGTTGTGTTGAAAGTTTAATTATAGTAACATTACCTAAATATTATTTTCTATCTAGATTTTATTATTTAAATTGTGTTAGACGTTCAAAAATATATTCGAAGATTGTATTCATTTATATATTTGACTATGTATTACATTAATTTGTATTCAAAACAAAAGATATATTTTATTTAGTTAATATTTATTTATTTTATTTTCAAAAGTTTTTACAATTCACTTTTATCTCATAAATAGTATTGTTTATTAATTAAGTATGTATTATATTCCTACTATACCTTATTCAATTCAAATAAGTATTCATTAAAAATGTGTTACTAAAGAAAATTTTACGTTTCATATTATAATTCTACTTTTACTAATAGGAAAATTATTATTTATGAAGTTAAATAATTTATAATTATAGTTTATACTATTAAAATATAATATTTATAAATTGCAACAGCTGTAAATATGTTATATCTTTCTAAGAAATCATCGCATAAGACTTTTCTATATTGTGTACAATTTTATGTATTCTATTATATTATTATTTCATAAATCTTTTAATTATGAAACTTCTTTCTAAAAAAAGGAATATAGCACGAGCAAAATAAAACCTAAATAAATATAAAAAAATCAATTAATTTATAAATCATTTATAAAATTTTGTAATAAAGAAAAATAATATAAGATGAAAAAAATTAATATTATTCTAGAAATAAAATAATATAATAATATAATATAAAAAATAAAATAATAATATAATAAAGTAGTTTTTTAAGAACAATTAAATTAAATAAAATAAACGTATATCAAATAACGCATAAGGAAAAATAATGTACAGAATCATATGAAGTTAACATTATACTATGGTTAATAGATTTATTAAAACTAAAAATAACAGTCAATAGTAATATCTGAAACTTTTGTTGAAAAAAGATGATATAAAATTTAAATTAATTTAGGAACTTATAATTTAATGACCAGAGTAAATAAAATTATATGTGTCGTTTAAAAATCGTACTTGTTCCGGCATTTGATTAGTCATCTCCATGGGATTTCTTTTTTCTTCTTTTTCCTGTTTTTCTTTAAGTAATTTTAACCTGGAGAGTAATGGTAGTCCGGCCCCTAATGGTGAGATTTGGGATTCAGGAGCAGATATGCAAAGATCCTGGGTCTCTTCAATCCTAGTTTGACGTCGAAGCTGTGTTAACTTTGATGTCAACGGTTGTAATTCTAAACTTTCGTCGGATTTAACATTTTTTCTACTTTTTCTCAATACGTTTTTCAAATCTTTTACGTCACTTTTGAGCTTGTCGACAATCCGTTTGCCAGTACTATTATCTGATGAATCATGACTGGATGATGGCAGATTCCGAAAGGAACGTGCAGCACGTTGTGCTTCGCGTAAACGTTTTTCACCGAGTTTTTGAAGAATCTCTTGTGCTTCTGGATAATCCTTGAGAGCCGATAGTACATCTTCGCGAGATAAACTAAACAGTTCCGAATAACCAACTGAACGTACATCTGCAGTGCGTCTATTGAATATAAATTAAGATATTACTATTGTCTTTATTATTGTATATAATAATCATTTAATTCATTAAATTTATGAATTTTATGAAAATTAATTTTATTATATTTTTTATAATATTTATTTATTTATAGGGCTCTTATTTATATATTTTCTTATATATTTTTATATTATTTATATCTTATTTATATATTATTCTTATATTATATATTCTATTATTAGGCTCTTAATTATAAATTTCTAAATAAGCGTAAAATACAAAAATTTTAAGACACAATATACTCATGAATTAGTTAAGTTTATTAAGAGATTTATTTAAATTTTGTTTTTTTAACCTAATAATATTAATTTTTAATAATATTATAATATTAAAATAATATTTAATAAATTATAAATAAAAAATATTTTATTTTAATTAATCAAAATAGTATAGTTAAAAATAAAAGCTTGTTATTTTATATAGACTTTATTATAATTAGTAAAGCATTTATTAATAAGGTTGTTACATATATAAAATATTCAATATAAAAAATACAATAAAACAATTTGTTTTTTGGCAATTATTTCTAATAAAACTATGTAGGTATAGATATAATTTGCAAATAAAAATATAATTCTAACCAGAAAAATATTTTTATATTAAAATTTGTTAAATTATTTATATGAAACTTTGACTATAATTTTAAGTATTTATATCATACCAATTTATTTTTGCTATGATAATATTTTGTTTTAGTAAAAAATTTAATTAACATTATCTAAAGATTAATTTAAAAAGTAATTAATTAATTAATTAATTTAGTAATTAATTTAATTTCATAATTTAAAATTATGCACTTCAATATGAAAAAACAAAACATTAATTTTTATTTTATTAAAAAATTATTTTAACATAATTTAAAATAGATAAAATTATAAATATAAATTATTTCTAAGCTTTGATATACAATGTTCTTAAAATGTATTGTCAACAAAATATTTAGATGTGTAATAATAGATGCACAAAAAATTTTTAACAATTTTTATTAAATTAAATGATTTTTTCACCTTTTTTGTTACAAAAGTTTTGGTTTTAAAACTGTTTCATAAAGATAATTATATAATATATTGTAAATAAATTATACAATTATTTAAAAAGTATAAATTAAATATATCAATAATTAATGACTATGCAATTTTAATACAAAGTTGACTTAGGGATGTTAAAAATATTTTAAATCAAATATTTTTTTTTATCTAGATTGCCTAGTTTTATTCATATTTATTATAAAAATAATTTAAAATTTATGTTTCATTTCTCCATATATTTTAACAAAAAATACTTGTAAAATATTTTTCTGTGCTCAATTATAAATTATAAAGAAAATATAATAGAATAAAATTGTATTGGTGTAAAATTATAATAGATTTAAAAAATGACTATTAATATACATTAAACCGTTCACTTAATATTTAATTTTGAATTTATTTTATAAATATTTTCCAAACAATAAAATGCTATGTACATTTAAGAATAAAATATCATATAACAATATTTATTAAAAATTTGTTAACAATTAATAATCTGCAAAAATTTATTTTTAACATTAGTTCATAACTTTATTTTGTTAACAAACTACTATATTATGAAAGATATATTCATAAAAATAAATTAATTTCAATTATAAGGGTAATCTGTCAATCTAGGATTTTTTAATATAAAAATGAATTATCTTACTTATTAAGCCCATCAAGGTTAAGTATACCAATCTCTCCAAAAAAGTCGCCTGCTTGCATTGTGGTGAGTACTCTTCCTGTTTCGCTAATAACTTCAAGAATGCCATCTGCTATTATAAACATCTCTCGCGCTACTTCTCCCTTGCGACATATTGAATCGCCGGGCGTAAATATGTAAGCCTTCATTTTTAAAACAAGATCATGTAAAAATTCCGGTTGGCATTCCTGAAATTCATAAGAAATAATTGTCCTTTTACATTTCTATATAATTCAGTTTATCATACAATATTACAATATAATCAGTGCAAGAAAGAGAGAGAAAGAGAGAGACTCGTTCTTAATATATTTAAAAAGATATTGTTATAATGAATGATATGATGATTACACTAATATGTATATATGTTTATTATATTTACCAAACATCTTTAAAATATTAATTATTTCACTTAATATAACTAAAGTTATTTTCAGTTGTTTATTTAATTTTAGGCCTTCATAATATACGTATCAAAATACTCTTTTACTATTAAGAACAATGATGTTATGTACTATTCTAACTATTCTCTCAAGCAAACAAATTTCATATTTTTTGTTGTCCGATTATTGAAATACAACTGCAACCTTTATTTCATTATACTTTATAAATAATTCAGTAAAATAAATAATAATTTCAATCTATGAAAATATTCAGAAATAATAATTATTTATTAATTTTTATTTTAATTAAAATATTATATTTTGAACACTATTTCAATAGGTAATTGTTCGGAAATCCGTATAATAAATCAATCGTCGCGCCTTCGCCGTGCAATTTGACCATCGGTGTTTACGAATAAGTGTGCGGTACAAATGTAGAGAATAAAAAAGAGTGCTATTGACTGGAGATTAGACGTTCATTGCTAGAAAGACCGAGAACAATATTCAAGTGAAATGTGTAGTCCACGTGGTCGCGCCTAAAAGAAATTATGTTCGGGATTTTTCCCGTGCGTGTTTTTTCTCCCAGATGTAATCGGGAGATACAAATAGTGAAAGGAGAGGTGTTAGAGATGTGTATTCTTTACTGAGCAGATCTTGTTGTTAGAGACTAAAATGAGGTTTATGAAATAATAAATATATAAATAGATGTGTAGTAATTACAAAATATAGTTGACTGTTGTTTGTACAGGTATAAATATTGAACTATGGAAACTTAAGTGAGTGTAGAATTGATGTGAGTCGAGATCTGGTTCTGTTAGTCTTAATGTCCGCTTATGGCTGTGTCGGATGTCAATTAATGTGAATTTTTTTAGAAAGAACGTGGATTCGCAGGTTAGTAGATGTATGACCGAATTTGAATCGTGTCTCCAATTCAAGGGGATTGATCCGAATTATCACAAACTGTTACACTATCACAGGTCTCAAGATAACACAGATTTACATATGACTGCTGGCTTGAATATAACTTATGATAAGAACAGGGAAGGATCACAAGAGATTTGGTGACAGAATCTCGAACAAATTATGAAAGTGAAGTTTTTTATATCGTACGTGACTGAAATTCTAACGAACAGATTACAAGACAATATTCATAGTGTTAAGTGTCGAATCCAAATAACTAGGCACATCAAGGGGTCGTGGAATCATCACGTTTGGACAGTACCTGAGTCAAGGATCAAGCAGAAGTAAAGAAAAGTGCTCATACGGTTGCAATTGTCGCCACATGGCCGGACTAGATAAAGTAAAATAATTTTTCAGTTTTCCCCGCTCTGCCTAAGCAGTGGACTCGACCATAGTGTGAGAGAAATGACCACATGCGAGAAAAAGTCCGTCCAACGGTCAAAAACAATAAGGACAGAAAACTCAGTGCACCAATGACAATTAGTGCTGATCACGGGACCAATAGCAAAAATCGGATGAAATAGTTCCGGCGAGGTGGCGAAAAGTCGTAATACGAACTGTGAATTCAGGGTGACGGTTTCCGTGGCGTCAGTATCGTTTTGGGTGTCTTCGATTAACGTACAATCTTCAATTAATAGTGGAAGCCGCAAGACAAGAAGAGAGATGATAAACGCCGCCGTCAATAAGTTCGAAGTTGACGCACTTCCTACGGCTGAAGTGAAGCAATTTTGTCAACGCTGGGTTGATAGACCAGGTATTCAGTATCAACGTAGGTAATTGGAACGCTGAAACTTTCTCAGTAAGAAACAAGGAGGGAAGCTATCCTCTTCCGCGCAACTACACCGGGTCAAAAGGAACGCAGGGTCAACGTACAATTTAACCGTGCACCATAATAGAGGTTTGTTATCTCAAATTGAAAGAGACTAGTCGCACAACGGATTCTCAAATATTATTGATTCTCTGTTTACGCGTCGAAACCGTTATCATTCACCATTCGCCGATCAATTGCGAGTAATAACTATCACACACACACCACACACACACACACACACACACACACACACACACACACACACACACACACACACACACACACACACACACACACACACACACACACACACACACACATGTATATGTATAAAACATATGTATAAAACAATAGAAAGTTTATCATTAAATAATAGTATCCAGCATACACACGTGTTTAACAATTTAATCTATTCTCCCGCCAACATCAATCCTATTATATCCCCACTCCTTAACATCAGGGAGCGTATACAGTCAAGCAGGTGAAATACCTATCAGTAGGATTTCTATCGTCGGAACAGGTAAAGCTGAGCCCACGAAAGTTAGATAGAGGGTACCTCAACAGTAATAGCATATCTAAGAATATGCTATTAATTAATATAAATATTAATTAAACATCTATAAAATTTTATTTTGAATTTATTGAGTATTTTGAACTTATTGAATTGTTCAATTTTATAGTGTTCTTTTAAAATTAAAAATATTTACATTATATATTGGAAAAGTATTTCATCTTTATTTGATGGGACATTAAGATTTTGTAATATTTTAAATATGATTAATTTATATTATAAAAATTAAATTACTTAGTTTACATATTATTACTTGTTATGTTTTTAATCAGATTTTGTCAAAATAATATGATAATTCATTAGGAATCTTGTATTACAATATGTTTAGTTCATAAATTTTAATATTAAATTATATATACATTTATATTAAAGTATATCGTACATATGCACATATGCAAAACTTTTTTTACTTACTTATTAATATAAACTGTCTTTTTAATAATATTTTGTTTTAATATATTTTGTTCTAAGTATAAAAAAGGAAACCTTAAAATTATGCTGTTATATATAGTGATATTTGTTTACTATTTATGGTTATTTATAGTCTACAAATTAAAAGTAATAGACATAGTGGATAAGAAATTAATACGAGAGTAAATTTTATTTAATCGGCTCTCATTCATAATCCCATTTATTCAATTATTCTCTAACTGTATATCTGTCTATCTTTCTCTCCCTTTTTATTTGAATGTAAAATTTTAATCTTTCATTAATCTTTATATTATTACAGTCCTTTAGTTAATTTTTGCTCACCTGAAAAATAGTAACTTTTTTTAATACAGATAGGTTGACATGAAGTGCAAGCTCCGTTTTCAGCTTATCCGGCAATAATCCAAGAGCTGTGTTAATATCTCCTCCACCTTGTATCCTTCCTCGTGACCAGCTGTAGTCGTACCAACGCAAAACACGTCTCTTCATACCACCTGGTACTTTGTGATGTCTCATGTATGTCTTAGCGCCATCTAATAGCCGTTCAAACTCGAGGCGATTTGCATTGCGGTTTGTAATAACGTTACCTACTTGTCCCACAATTGTAGCGAAAATGAAGACACCAATCAAGTAGCTGACTATTGTGAACACGTATCTGTATAGAAGGAAAAAATTGAAAAAGGGGAGGTCAGATATATTTCTACTTTAATATTCTTTCTCCTATTGAATTAGTGTTCATCTTTTAAGATAAGTAATTCTCGTCGGAACTTTTTCCTCCTAATTCATAACATTTATTCCAAATTTTGACGTATTTGAAAGTTGAATTATCCACTTATTTATTTAAAATGTTTAAACTCTTACAAATGCTCAAATTTTATTTCTATCTTATATTGTCTTTATAGGTAGTATTACTTTTATAAGTAGTATTATTAATTAATATTTTTATTTTTGTAGTAAATAGAAAACACAATTTTGTTATTCTCATTCTGATTTTTTTATTATATTTACTAATATACAAATTTATATTATTATAAAAATTGATATATATTATTTCCTATATACTTTATAAATAACATTTATATATTTTATTTATATTAAATTTCCTTAATATAAATATATTTCATTCAATATGTACTTTAATCAAATAATTTTACATAAATAGTGTTGCAATTTTTGAAAAAAATACTTGTACTACAATGTAATGGAACAAATAAAAGTGAATTTAAATATTTTTATATTCTAAAAAAAAACAAATTCTTTCACTGATTGATTAAATCACTAGTTTTCCTTTTTATCAACTCATCAAATTCAATTCAACCTTAAAAATATGACAAATTTATTTGATTTTTCGATTATACATTTAATAAAATATATATATAATAATCAAATTGCTTTATTCATTCCTATTTTCTTTAAGAAAAAACATATCTAAAATGATATCGGATATAAATATTTGTTGAGGTACCGTCTATCCAGCTCTCGTGGGCTCAACTTTACCTGTACCGACGGCCGATTGATAGAGGTTTTACCTTGTGTGACTGTATGCACTCCCTGATGTTAAGGAGTGGGGATATAATAGGAGTGATGTTGGCGATAGGATT